>JAPYZA010007086.1:0-10454 GCA_030522685.1 Eupelmus azureus
CAAGGGCTAAAAAGTTAGGTAAACATATATAATTTTATATAACAAAAGTAAATTTATTAAAACTTAATAATGTTTATTATTAATTTAGAATTTATGTTTTTAGCAATAAACACCAGCTTGTCCCCTTAAAGGTGCGCCACTTAGCGGCATGTTCGCGAACTCTAGTTTACTTTACTGCCCGCTGGCAGTGCGGCGCGGAGTTTCAAAACGCGCGAAGTGTCTTTTCAAAGTTTGCATGACTACATGCGGGTAACAATTCCGCTCCGTTTTCGAAGACTCGGAACGCGGTTTGTAGTGGTCTTGGCTACTATCTGATTATATTTGGTGATATACACATTATTTACAAGTTTGAATCGCAGAAATAACATGTATCGTAAAGTTTTTTAATATAGTTTTTTTGTCTTTGTCACTTTCACTCATTTCTTCAGTGAAGATCCCAGCGGTGGGTGATGTCTGGAGCTTGGTGCTGAAGATCGGAGTGGCGACCTCCTGGCCACTGTTGTTAAAAATGGGAGCAGTTGTGTAGCTGCTAAAGAAGGGAGCGGTAACCTCCTGGTCACTACTGGTGAACATGGGAGCAGCTGTGTAACTGCTGACGAAGGGAGCAGTGACTTTCTGGCCACTACTGATGTGAGAGCACAAGAATGTGGGAGCAACTTTACGGCTGCTGGTGAAGGAGGCGGCGGTTCTGGTCACCATTAATGAATGTGGGAGCAGCTGCTGAGCTGCTGGTGAAGGGAGTGGTGACTTCCGGGCCACTGGCCTTGAACAGGCCCACCAGATAAAGCTACAAGTTCAGTCTAATAGACAATTTTTGCAAATATATCATATGAAAAAGAGAAAACCACCCGCGTGATGTGAAATATTCCATATATATATATATATAAATCTTTAGATTATGTCTATATTTATCGAACAATAAAAAAAACGTGATGGTCAGAAAACGACTCACTAGACGTGAAATATCCCATATATACTTTATTTTATCTGACTTAGTGCTAGTAACTATTACTATCGCTATTATTATTATTATTACTATTATTATTATATCTGATAGTAACTATTACTATCGCCTTTTATGTACACACCTAGGTTAAATTTTATTTCTACACCTAGGTTAAGTCTTACTTGACACGGTCCTTTGAGATCAGAGTTTTTAAAGTATTGTAATGATTATTACTTCGACTCTTTCATCACTTGATAGTTAATTTTTATACTCTGACTGATAGATATTAGATGTCAATTTATTAAAGATAATTTGTGATTATAAAGAAGGCCAAATGTGATATTGATATTAATGTATCAGTCCATTATCAATGATTTGACCTATTTAATATGTATTTATTTTGTACTTAATTTGTGCAATAATAAACTTTATCGATAGATAGATATATCTATTGGAAAATTGTCAAAAGCCATATGGGCCTAACATACGATTTGTGTGAATTCGCATAAGCCATAATGGGGTTAACATTTCATGAGCATAAATACCCATCAGCCGTATACGATTAATATACGATTTACTCTAATTTTCGTAAGCCTTATTGGCTAATGCATCATTATACGTCAATACCCATAAGCGAAATATGGTGAATGAATAGTCGAGAACAAATTACTGTTTTTTCTTTAAAATTATAAATTGTTTTTGAAGTTTACACAAAAAATATTCTTAATATTCAATTTATCAAAATGTGAAAGTTCGACCTTAGAATGCCGTAAAATCATGCTGCAGACGTCAAGTCTTTATCGAACAAATTATTTTTACAATATAAATATTGAATTTTTTTACTTTACCTTCTAATTTTATTCAAGTAAATCGAATAAAGATTATAAAATTTTCATTTTTACTAAATAATAATTTAAGTAACGAATTAAACTTTTAATTATAAAGAAGTAAATAAAATAAGAAGTTTACCTTTAAAAAGGTGTATAATCAGCAAGTATCCTTAGCGATTTTTATTAATTTGTAATTTGATGTTCCAATTATATTACATTACAATATCGTAAAACATCGACATTAGAATGGGACGAAATCCTGAAACAAATGTCAAGTACGTAAAGTACTTAGTCCATCATGACCATTTATAATCTTATGTTGATAATTTAAATAACCATTGATTATTTCTGAATATATTCAAAACATGACTATAGTAAAAAATCAGGTTCATGTAAATCATTTGTAAACCTCATATAGTTTTTGGAAATTTGCGCAAATCGAGTATTTAGGCTATAAGGTGTATGGGGATTCATACTTATCATAATTTAATCCAGGGTTCCGAAAATGACAAATTACCCATTAATAATTAATAACTAAAGATTTAGTTATTAATTAAAGTTTCGTTTAATTGATAACTAATATTCAATTATAAATTAATTTTGAAATAATTAAATTAGTTATCAATTAAACAAGAGTTTAATTAATAAATAATTTTAATTATAAATTAAACTTTCGTTTAATTAATTATAAATTATGACGAACGCGAATTTAAATTTTAATTTATTTCGCTCCGCTCTATATTGGTGAGAGCGCCGATCGCGAGTTGCACGCGTTGAATTCTCGCAGAAGTAGCGTCGCGGTGCGAGCGCTACTGACTGCGTTCCTCTCTCTACGCTCCGAGGATAGCCGAGCACGGCCGAGTGTATACGATAAAGAGAGAGATAGAAGAAGAAGCTAGTATGGCGATAGATAACGCGCGCGCGTGAACACCGAACGTCAACCGTCGCGGATTTTGGTTGTTTTGAACGCGACAACGACGCAGAGCCCGGTGCACAGCTGCTGACCAGAGGTTGTTGGAGGTCCAGCTGTCCGTCCAGATACAGTCACATAGATGTCGACTCGTACTGTTCGAGGTAAGCCCGACCGGCAATCCCGTCGAGGTATACGTGTGCACGGGCATACGGCCGTCTACCTCCGACGCTTCCTACGGAATATCGTAATTAAACGAAACTTTAATTAATAATTAATTTTTAGGTATCAATTAAACGAAATTTTAATTAATAATTAATTTTTCGTTATCAATTAAACTTTTTTTTTAATTAATAAGTTAATTATAAATTAATGTTCAAATATTTAAATTAGTTATCAATTAAACGAAAGTTTAATTAATATTTAAAGAATTTTGAAAATTTGAAAAAATAAAACAAAAATTTAAAAACATTGTAAATTTTTATTGACATTGTACAACCCACGATTTTTCATCCCTTTTCTGTGCACAAAAAAGGGCCTCTGCATATTTTTGTTAAAAAAAGCATAATGTTTAAGACGGAAGGAAGTGACTTTTTCAGACTCGGATGATGTTTTGAGCAAGAATGAGAGTCGAGGGCGCCTTTGGCGAAAATCATCGTCAATAGAAAAAGCTAATTTTCCTCCCTAGTTGAATAATATACTATTCTTTAAATTTTTTATTTATCTTGTTTTTTTTCAAAAAACAATTTTTTTTCTTTTTTTACAACTATTTACATCTAAAATGATAAAAAATGAAAAAATGAAAAAAAAAATTTTTTCTAATTTTTTTATTTTTACTGTATTTTCTTATAGTTTATCGAAAAATAAACTTCTTTCTCTTTAATATTTTTTTATTCTGCATAGTTTTCGAGATAATGAGAAATTAAAAAATTTTTTTTAAATGCTTATAACTCCGGTAAAAAACATCGCGCAAAAAGCAGTGGGGTGTTATTTTCAAGGTAACGAAGCCACCTTTTTCAAACTACTTTAGATTTTTTACCGTAAGTTTATTTTTTAGAATTTGGCGTAAAGTTGAATCGACGGGAAATAAATAAAAAAGTTTCTGGTTCGTTTTTTATAAATAAAAAACACAATTTTTAATTTTTAATTTTTTTATCTTCTGTAGCGCATACATGGAAGTGTTTTCAATACCCTTCAAAACGGTATGCGGGTTTTTTTCTACGTTAGTTTTTTCCAAAGTTATGAAACTATAAAGTTTAACTAATTTTTGTTTAGGTATGACAAAAGTGATTAAACTACCGTGTACATCTTGGTCGGACGAAATATTACACACAGCGTCTATACCTATATATACATTGGTCTGACGATTTGAACAAACGCGAAGAAGAAAATACTTTATATAAAACTGCATTGTTGAATCGCGATGAATATTTTTGGAAAATGCATAAAATGTGTTACATATATATAACAATGAAAAAATATACAACACTTTCATGAAATAAAGAATTTTTTCAAGATTGGGGGGTTAAACACTTAAACCTTGTATATAATGGAATTATATCATTATTTTAGGATATAAGTCGTAATTATATACATTGAATACATCATACAATTAATTTCAAAAGTCTTAATGAAATCATAGTTATTTTATGAAAAAAAAAACCAAAGCGCCTTTTTATTTATTCCTAAGTTTACTTGAAATAACTAGAATAATATATCCCATATATTAAAAATGAATCTTGTGAGTCTACCGAATATATCTGTCCTTGTCTAATTAGAATTTTCGCTGTAACTCAGAAGTATGTGCTTTTATAAAAAAAAGAAAAGTTGTTACCACTAGGTTTAGGATTAAGCAAACGATTGTATTCTATAAAAAAAATTAAAAATTTCCGCTAGATTTTGAGAAAACTTTAACCTACCGTCACTCATATTTTAAATAGAAAAAATTAATTATTTTAGCAGCCGTAGTGGAAATATAATTTGTTTAAAACTGTTTAAAATTGTTCGAAACTGTTCAAAAGTGCGAATTTTTGGACGTTTAAAATAGTTTTGAACGGTTATGATCAATTTTAAACAGTTTTAACTAGTCTTAAAGAGTTCTGACCTTTTGTAATCAAAGTATACTGATCACTTAGAATTAATTAATTATTATTAATTAATAAATATAATAATAATAATAATAATAATTATTATTATTATTATTATTATTATTATTATTATTATGGAATTGACATCATTGCTTAGTCCTCTGCCATAAAAGCGTAAGTGGTTCGGATGGCCGATAAACTTATTTATAATAATTATTATTAATTATTATTAATTATTATTAATTATTATTAATTATTATTAATTATTAATAATATAAATGTTTAAAACTGTTTGAAACTGTTCGAAAATGTTCAAAATAGTTTAAAACTGTTCATAAATGTTCAAAACTATTTTAAACGTTCAAAAATTCGCAGTTTTGAACAGTTTCGAACAATTTTAAACTGTTTTCAACAGATTTTAACAGTTATGAACAGTTATGAATAGTTTTAAACAGTTTTGAAGAAGTTAAATTTCCACTAGAGAGGTCAAAGTTTTCTCAAAATTCAGCGAAAATTTTTAATTTTTTTTATAGATCAGAATCGCAAGCTCGTATCTAAACTTTGCAGGTACAACTTTCCTTTTTCTTATAATAACGATTACTTTTTAATTTTCAGCGAAAACTCTGATTAGATATGGACATATATATCCAATGGACTCAAGAATTTTAATTATTTACTCTTGTTACAGGACGTACTATTGATTATTTAGAATAAAAAACAATAAATTTAAAAATTTTTAAAGTTAATTTTTCGAGTACGCGCCCAATAGAACCTGTATTTGATTTTAAGCACGTTCGTCCTAATCAATCGTCTCATGATTTTCCAATTCGATCGAGCTACGGAACTTCCAGCTCGAAATTTCAAACAAGCTAATTAGAAATGCCGATTACTACAGCGATTGGAAGTTTACTTTTTTATTTTGTTTATATATATATATATATAGTCAAAAAAATAACAAGCTTAACTTCTTGTTGTCTATTAAGACAAAAAAGTATTGTTGGCATTTTTTTGTTCAAAATTCAAAATTAAAGGAAAAATATGAGTTTCTGTATTTGCCGGGAATCGCAAGATTTCAACTTATAATTAATCTAATAATTAAATTATAAATGATTCTATCAATTTTTTTATTTACAGTATACATCAGATGGTAAAATAATTAATCTACTAAATATGCAATTTGAAGCATCTGGAAAATACTGGTGTGATGTATCAACAGTGACTCCTATATATACTAAAGAATCAAATAGTGTACAATTGAAAGTTATAGGTAAGAAATGTTCTAAATTATTTGTAGATCTTTAGCTCATCCAAAAAGTATACTATACGATATAAAATGTATGTACTTGATTTAAGCGCCACAAAAAGAGGATCCGTGGATAACATTTAAAAAGCGTATTTATACTGTTGGCGAATTTTTGGAAGCTAATTGTTCCTCGTCAGCTGCGCATCCAGTTCCTCATATTACTTGGCTTATTAATGGAAAAGAGGTACTTTTGGTTGTATATTTAATTTACTTAATGTAAATTCACATTCCATTCCATGTATCTCTATATTTTTCGCCTTCATGTGGGTTATGTATACTTTCAAACGAATTTATTTATGTAACTCTGAAAAATCACCAGGCATTATTTTTAAATACATGTATTTAACGTCATATTACAAGTTTTAAAAACCTTCATACAGTTACTCTTAGTCATTTACTTGCTTCCTCGATCGCCAACGTTGCACTATTTTATATCATTATCGTTGCGTTTTTCGAAGCTGTACCCTTGTATAGTAGAAGAAAAATTTATAGTACACAAATGATAAAGAACTGAAAATGAAATCATTATTAAAATCTAGTAAGAAAATACTTACTTTTGAAGTTGGCATTATTCTTCCATTTTCCGTACATCACCTTACATCATTTTTCGGGTATTTTATTAATTTTTTTTAGTAAGTAGATTAATGCAATGTGAAAGAGTGGGGTAGAAATCTGTACAAAATTTTATGCGGGAACCCAAAAATTAGGTTGTAAACATTCATTAAACCATTTAGAAAATTTTTTTTGTAAACACTATATGTTATACTAGAAGCTGAAGCCTCCCATTTTTCAGAAAAGTTTCACTGACTTTGTTAAAAAAAAGTTATAGACAGAAAAATATCAATATGAAAATCCGACATTACCGACATTACCGATGTTATAAAGTGAATAATTTTTCAACGTGGTTAAAGAAAATTTTCTGAAAAGCGGGAGGCTTCAGCTTCTAGTAAAACATATAATGATTATAAAAAAAATTTTCTCAACTAGTTTAAGACGATATCGCTCAGTGGGATAAAACGGTGATTTCAGAGCCAAAAATCTATAAATTACAACGGATTTGCATGAAAATTTATATACAGGGATTTCGAATGTCGCTGAATTCAATAAAGGTGCCGAGATTTTCCAAATACTAACAGTTGATGCAGTATAACCAGTATAACAGCTCAGATACCTATGTTGGCCTATTATTATATATTAATTTAATTATGTTTAATCGTTCATTAATTTATTTACTTTAATCAAAAAATTTATACCTAAAAACATATAATTGATTTCAAAATTATTTGTAGGCCAACATAGGTATCTGAGCTGTTATACTGGTTATACTGCATCAACTGTTAGTATTTGGAAAATCTCGGCACGTTTATTGAATTCAGCGACCTTCAAAATTCCTGGATATAAATTTTCATGCAAATCCGTTGTAATTTATAGATTTTTGGCTCTAAAATCACCATTTTATCCCACTGTGTGTCCTAGTGGTATATCGTATGCACTAATTTTGTTTATACTAAAACAATTGCATTCTTATTATTATTTCATGAGCTGAGCGTCATTTTTTTAAAAAAGCTGGCCAAAATGCAATTTTTGAAGTTATTAGAAAAAATAATCTAACATGAGATTCTTGTAGTATATATACACACATAAACGAATCTTATTTGAATTTTATATCTCAATACCTTTTTGCTCATATATATGAAGCTGTAAAGTTGTCGAAAAATTGAATTATGTTGTTAATACAAAATTGTAGTGAATAAAAGAAAAGTAACAAAATGATATCTACAATTTTATATCAATTAATACGTCATAAATATACAAATTTTTTTCTTAATATACGTAAATATATATATATATATGTGTGAATTAAGCTTAATTCTATAGCTTAACCTTACGTTAATTATAATGCAAATTTGATTCATATTTTAGAGAAATCATTAAATTAATAAAGTTATCCCCAAAAATCCCCAATTTTACGCATATAGACGGGCAGCATACGAGCATTTGTGCGATCTCCTCAACACTCCCTCCCATACTAATGCGGATGCTTTTGCCGTCTCCAACTGTCGTCTATTTGTTTCCTGTAACACAGAAGGTCAATATTAACAAGGAAGGAAGTCAATTATTTATATAAGATCTGATCGATTAATTTATTGTGCGAATCAAAACATAAAGGTTTGGTCAGGACATCGGCAATCTGATTTTTAGGGGAAACCCACTTAACCTTTATTAACTGTCTTCTAACGCATTCTCTTACATAATGCTCCTTTACATTAGTCATATCCCTTAATTAATTAATTTAATTAATTAATTTAATTAATTAATTTATTTCCGCCTCCCGTTTTGACATTCGTTTCGGCTGATCTATTGTCACACCATAAGTCGATTGGAGTGAAATCCTTTGAAAGTACTATTCGTAGGGAATTATGTATGGATATTAATTCTTGACTACAGTCGCTCATGGAGACATACTCTGCCTGGCATGTGGAAAGAGCAACATATCTTTGTTTGCGCGTTTTCCATGCAATGGTGTCTCCAAAAAGTTTAATAATGAATCCACTCGTTGTCAATGAACCTTTACGGTCGCCAAAGCTTGCATCTGAATATCCTTCTAGAACTCTTTTTTTACCTAAATAATTCAGTACTATGTTTTTAGTGCCTTTTAAGTACCTGAATACTCGTTTTACTCCCTGCCAGTCGCAGTCGGTCGAATTGATCTGACGTCTACTCAACACGTTGCCTGCGTAGGCTATATCTGGTCTACTCGCATTTGATAAATACAAAAGAGTGTCTATCGCCTCACAATAAGGCAAATTTTTAGTGTTTTCGGTCGTTATAATCATTTCAATATTATCAGTCTCCTCTCCTTCCCTTCTCTCTCGATTTGCAACCCACACTGAGCGCCCATGGATACAAACCAGGTTAGGTTTGACGTCCAATCATCCCTGCGCTGGTAATAGGAAAATCATCCTCTACCATGTTAAACACTACTGGCTTTTGCTTAATGTGTAATGTTACGGTCCCCATTGACTTGACGAATCCTTCGGTGACACCCGTTATGTCTATGACGTCCAGTGTCTATAATAGGATATCAGGATGCAGGGCTCCTAGTTTACTGACATTAACTGCAGCTCCATTGTCAATCATAAACTGCACTCAGAGGTACTGTCCCTCGGGTATGTTTAAATGAATTCTGGTAGTGTCATCGTAGCTTTTCTCTCTGCCCTCAGATCTCCCGCACGAAGCAATCCGGCCTTCCATTCGTTCAACTGCAATACTTGTCTTGGCTGAGACGCTTGCCTGTCGATTGACTGTCTCGTGTATTCATTTGCTTGGCTCGCCTCGTTGGCGCTCGGACGAGCCACCTGTGCGTTTAAAGGATTAGTAAGCTGACGATATGCAGGTGTAGGTCGTAAATCCTGATTCCTTGGTGGACCATACCTTCTTGAATCATCTTCTCATCTTTTCTTCTAGGAGATTTGTCTTGTGTGTAATCATTCCTCCGGTCATTCCTTGGAGGTCGGTAATTGTCGTAATTACCTGTCTCCGGATTATATAATCTTGGTTCTATGAACTCTCGTCGAGTGTCATCATATTCACTACTTCTGTATTGCGAATATTGGCCTTGATTGTCATAGGTCCGATCTTGATATCCTCGATTTACATGGTTAGGGCCTCTGGGGTTTTTATTATAACCTGGATTTCTTCGGTATTGTGGCCTCGTATTTTGACCTTTCCACCCTGTGCGCGGTATTTCTTGTTGCATTCTCCCTCGTCGTTGGTCCTGATATTGGTACTGATTTTGATTTGGTCCTGAATATTGATTTGTCGTTCGATATGCCTGGTTTGCTTCCCGCATGTAGTTTAATTGAGCCTGGTCATACATAGGCTCCCTGTTTCCATAAGAAGGATACTCCTCCCTTTTGTTCGGATATTGTGGCATATTTCTTGAGTACTGTGGCTCTCTAGGTCCTTGGATGCCTTCATAACGCAGTGAGCGGTAGTCATCCTTATAATTGTTCCAGCTGCTCCTATTATCCTTTTTCCTGCGATCCTTACAGCCTCCACTCGAGCGTCCTCCAGTGTGTCGGGGCGTGCTGCATCTACTGCTCTACTTATATCTTCTGGTAGCCCTCGGATAAAAACATCGATGGTCATTGCTTTCATTGGCATCATCATGTCATCATTATAATCCTCGCCCTTTTCTTCCTTTAACGATGCTTCGGCGCTATTAATCAGTATTTCTAATCTATCGTGGAAATCGCCAACTGTGTCTCCTTGCTTCATTCTTAAAGTTTGGAGCTTGTGATTATAGTAAGAATAATTCTTACCGCCCAATCGGTTGAAGGTCATGCCGTAGGTACTATCCCTTGCGCTTCCTCTC
>JAPYZA010007087.1:0-11446 GCA_030522685.1 Eupelmus azureus
TATATTGCTGAGGCAAATAATTGATGCAATAATGGTACAGTATTGATTTAGAACCTACATTTACTCCTGAAAGTTACTTTAAGGATTAAAACCTACATTGTAAACTTTTATAAAGATTAAAATGTAGGTTTTAAACTTTTTACTTCCAGATTTCGCACTTTTGTGTTTAGAGTGTAACTTTGTCAATTATTATACATAATTTTATATTTACTATCGATCGACGTAGATGAACTCATATTAATACAATATGTTCTTTTTTTGTTTTAGGTAAGTCATCTAAATGCAGTGTTGTACTATGTTAATATTTATTACAGAAGCAATATGTAAGTATAAGTGAAGCTATTTAAACTACTTTAAATAATATAGAACATCTATTGAAATATTTAAAAATTTAAAGAAACAATTCTTGAAATATAGTTTTGTTATGTAAACAACTTCTTGAACGCACGAGTAAAATTAATTTTATAACATCATTAAGTATTTTGTAAAAATTATAGATATGAATACCTATATTTTTAATGTAAACCCACTTATGCAACAAAGTTTAGTTGAAGCTAAGGTATTTACGTCACCAAGCACGTAATGAAATTAAAGAGCCTAGATTAGCAAAACACCATGTCAATGGCCTAGCTACTTCGACTGAAATTTATGTCAATTAGAATAATTATTTCACTTGAACGAATAAGAACTTTTCTCACAAAACACCTATCTTTGAACACATTGAATCTCATAATAAATTTTAAAATTACAACTTGCTACGTTATCGTAATTTCTAACAAGGCAACTCAGATACAAGTGCTTATAAGTATTACTACGCTCTACGAACCTAAGAAAAATAAGCTTCATAATCAATATTCTAAACCTATAAGGCAAATTAATCTTGCATCGCAAACCGTATCGTTACCGAAGCAGCGCCTTTGCTATCTCTATTTTGCCGATCTAATAGACGTTAGGGCTCTGCATATGCAACAGCGATATGACGTATACTCAACTCGATCACTGACACGTTACATAATCCGGAGAGAAACTAGAAGCTGTTACCATTCAACGCAGAGAATAGCGTTACTATTCCAGCGACTCATATATTTCAACCAAATCATGATTTCCACTCTAAACCCGCAACGCTCGCACCCACCGAACTTATCAATTATCCCAAACTCATAAACAACTTCAAGAACGTCCGAATCTTCAAGCAAACCACAAAGCTCGCTTCAAACTGCATCCACGCACACTCGAGTGCAATAAATCGAGTGTATTTTCGCTCTCGTTGCTCGCTTCATTCGCGCGTTGATTTTGCGCGTAAATAGGTCGCCGGCCGCTCGCGTCGCGTCTCTATCTTTCTCTTTTATATACGTGACATCCCGGAGGCTGGGAGCGCGTGTTTTTCACTTCCGCCGAGCGCGCGCGCTGATGTGCACGCAATCGAATCGCGGACACGCGACGAAAAATAGCGGCTCTATTGACGCAATAGCGAGGTGAGTGCTCGATTTTTGTAGAGCTCGATAGTTTTATGTAAGTTTCAGTGTTGGGATTCCGTGATGAAGTGATAAAGTTTTGGGGAAACGTTGTTTGGGTAATTAGTTTTGGGAGTTTTGTTATTGGTTAGTTTGTTAGTTTTGGTGGAATGGTAATCAGGTATATTTTGCAAATGAGGAAGCATAAATTGTGGCAGTGTGTGTATGAATTTCAACCAGAATATGATTAAAATTATTATCTTCTAGATTCTTCATCCATAACTATCTATCTCTTCAAAAACCACCAATAAATCACAATACCATCAAATTTAACTAGCCCCCAACACTTTCAGACCTACAACCCCCCCCCCCCCTCCCCACATACTTCAACACAATCCTCCCTCCACCCTCAACAAGCAGCGTCCAAGCCTACTTGACCTTCTCGATCTCTCGCCATCTCACAGACACTCGCACAACCCAACCCAAGTGGGCCAAGCGATTATCGAGTATATCTCGTATTCCACGTGCCATTGACTCGCGCTTGCGGGGCCTGCGCCACACGCAGAAAGCCGCGCTCGAGCGTCAGCCTCCTCTGGCTGTGCTTACGCAAGCTCGCCGGTGAAACCGCGCGCGCTCTCGGGCCTGTGTAAGTTTATTGCCAAAGTTTTTCGGTCACGACGACCGCCAGTGAACTCGATGAAAGAGGGGGAGGTCGAAAGGCGTAAGTAGTCACAGCCCGGCTCGGGCCAGACCGTCGCGCGAATTTCGCACGTGATTCTCGCGGGTTACTTGACTGCCGAGAGCGAAGTGGGTAATTATAGGCCGCTCTCTTTATCTCGGCTCTGGGTTTTGGGATAGGGTGTGGAGCTAGTTGGTTGTCTAGGTGGGATTTTTGGTGTTGGTTAGCGACGAGGTGGGGGTGGGATGCGAAGTGGAAGCTGCTGAAGATGGATTTATCATTGGGTGTTTGTTGCTTTATTAGTGTTTGCTGGGATTGATTTTTGGTTAAAAAGGCTTGTTATTTTTTATTTAATGCTGTAAGATGAGTGTTCAATAAACTTTTAAGATTAATTTTTAGGTAATATAATTCATTCAGGGTATACATCTTTCAACGAATTTCAATCCATATATAAGAACAGTTAGAATAACTTGATTCCGCTTTTTAGACTGTCGCGAATATTTCATAATTAAATTAATCATCTTAAACCTTAAAACTTTTAGAAACTAGCTACATTATCTATCAACTGTCCCTATAACTTTACTCCTCCAAAAATCAAACACGCGACCTTACCCAATCCCACCCAATAATCCACCCCCTTTGAAAAAAAATCACACTCACAACAATCTTACTATAACTAACTCAAACGCATAACGCAAAAAAACCTTCGCGCAAAGAAAAGAAAAAACACAAAAAACAGTAGAGAAGCAAGCTTACTGCGCACCCAGTTGAATAATCACTCTAATTGGGTTACGCACGAGGAAACGTCCGAGCCGCGCGCCAACCTCGAATCGTCATTCCAGGCGCGCTTTTTTTAATTCGAGTTTAGCGAGAGCCGCCCTTTGCGGCTCTAACGTATATACCCAAGCGACGCGCGCTCTGCACTCGGCCACGCGAGTTTAACCGGCGTGGGTTCTATTATAGGAAACATTTGGCCGAAAATATAACGACCTGCCGGCTAGATATCTAGCCTATATTCGCCGCAGTGCGGACGAGCGGTCGAGTGGTCTTACTCTCTCTCTCTTTCCCTCTACCCTGTTCATTGAAATTTCGCTGGCTGCGCTCGAGTACTGGCTATTTTATTGGATTTAATTATAAGAGCTTACCGAGTGTCATTTTTAAAATGAAGGAATATAGCACAGTCGGACGCTCTGTCTAGAACTAAACAATAGTCTCACCGTTAAAGTGTCGGCTTTACGTAAAACCGCCAAAATATTATTACCTTCTTATCCAATCCGCACGCCGTTTAACTACGCCTTTCCCGCGCTCCCAAAAGGCTGTTTAAGCCGCCTAGTTTTTGTTGACTTGCGCAATTCCCCTTAATTAAAATAGGATACAGTCACTTCCTAGATTCGATTGAGGAAACGGAGCGACGGCTGTAAAAGTGCAAAAGCGCAATCGAATTAAAAGGCGGAGAGGGCAAAGTAGGAGGCTACAGTGGCTAAATAATTAGCGAGGAAGTTGCGCGACGGGAAAAGAAAGAACCTGTTAGAAGCGCGAGCTCTCGCGAGGCTGCTGCGTGCGTGATGACGTCAGTCGGAGATCCAGAGTAATGAGTTATATATAGGGAGCGCGTCGTGCGAATGCCCTTATGAGATGGTTTCGAACGATTTGCTGGTTACTTGGAATGATGTGGTTGAGATCTAGGTTTTCTTATAGGTGTGCTTATACTTTTATACATTGCTGGGTACTGTTTGATATTCATGGAAGTAATGTATAGAATGAAATTATTATATTGTACGAAGAATTGGAAAATCTTACGCTATATTTTCAGGCAATACGTACACGGAGAAATCAATTTACTAAAAACTGTATGATTTCTTCTACCAGAGAGATGGAGTTTAAGTAAGAAAAAAATTACTGTATAACAGAGCAAATTTTTCTAGAAAATTAACTGTAGTTGTAGCCAAATTTTATATGTCGTAAACATAATAATAATTTTTCTTTCACTTGCAACTCTCTCTCTCTCTCTCTCACTTAGTTGGTGACACAAAAATGTTTAGTAAAGCGTTTCCTCCCTACAAACACGAAGCCCCTTACAAAAAACACACAACTATTCCAATTCCCAAAAATCATCGCATTAACCCAACCACTCTCCACAGTCACACCTAAATTCCACTCTTACACAGAGCACAGAGCCGCTCCATTACGCAACTCCATCCACAGTCGACGCATGCGTTCCAGCTCCCGGTCCGATTAATCAGCCTTGCTTATCGTCCGAGGTCAAGCGGTAAGAGTTACACGCATCCTCGCGCAATCGCGGGGTCTACGAACTCGGCCGCTTTCTAGACGTATGCAGGCGCGCATAATGGAATATAGCCCGACGGTATCTTCTCAAGTCGATCGTGAAATTGCCGGTCCGCCGCTCAAGCGACTTCAGGAAGTCTCGCTTTTTCTCCCTCCGCGCTCGTTTTGTCTGCGCGCAGTGAAAGTGCCGAGCGCGTGCGGGTTGAGCGAAGAGGGCAGATATTTGAAGAGAGGGGGGGGGGAGAGTTTGGGATTTGGAGGATCGGTTTTTTTTCGTGAGGAATCGGTGGTTTTTTCGGGGTGAGGATGCAAGGATTTATTGGTTGCAGTTTAGGTATGTGGTAGCTTGTGTGTATAAAGTTTTTTTAGGAAGTGAGGATACTTATTTTCATGCTTTTTTGGTTATCTCGAATAGCTACTTCTTTACTATGTCAATATAGAATTAATATAGAGGTTTAGAATTAATGCATAATGTAGCCAACGACCAGCAGTAAAGAACATAACTATTGAATAAAACTATCCCGTTAAATTTTTTTATTAAAATTTTACCATAAATTACTATATCAAAGTCCCACATCAGTCTAAACTCTCTCAACGTCCATCTCCATCCGAGAAAAGCACAACAGGCACAGATCGCCAACTTGCACTTTTTACTCTCTCTCTCTCTCTCTCTCTCTCTCTCTCTCTCTCTCTCTGTTTCTCCCCTCCTCCCAGCCCATTAGCCGCAAATATAGACATGAAGGAAGTGCGAGAGCCGAGCGCTCGCAAAGCACCGTTACGAGGCTCACTCGCTCTCGCAGAACTATGACGCTGACGAGGATCGATCTGCGGTGGCCGTAACGCGCGCGCGCCGCTGATTAACCGGTATATCCAGCTCGAGCGCCGAATCCTCTCACTCTCCGTTGAAACAGGTCTTGCCGCCGCAGCCGCCGCTGGCCGCAGGAGGCCTAGGCTCTTTCCCACTTTCTCCGCGAGCGCGCGGCTCCGTTTCGTAATCGCGAGCGGAGCTGGTTGCGTAACGGATAGCTGCGCTGCGGGTACATTGACAGAAGTAAGGTTGCTGCCGATTAAAGATGGAATTGAGGCGTTTTGTGAGGTGCGAGATGGGGGATGGTTATTGTGATGGGTTTTTGGGAGTTGGTGAGGTGGTTTGGGTTTTTGATGGGGTTTTGTGAAGAGGGGTTTGGTACTTTGTTATAGCGTGTTTTTGGACGATTGTTATAATAATGAAATTCTGTTTAAAAAATATCCTTTTTTGAGTATTATTAAAATTATTTGGACTATTCCTGTTATTCGGATATTGAATCAAGGATCATAATATTCACTACAAGATTTCTATAAATTAACAATAAATTAATCATATCTGAATAGTAAATGAATAAGTTAATTAAAATCTTTCAAATTTTATGAGACCATATTTATAATCTAACCAATCGCCACAATTATACATTAACGATTAGAAAATCTAATCAGGCCCAACTCAGAGCTCACTTAATTTTTCATCCATTTAATATAAAAAAAACTGCATTATTACTATATGTACAAAAAAATAACAATACACAGCCCTCGTCATATTTTCCAGAACAAAAGTCCCGGAGTTTTACGAAGCTCCGAACGCCCGACGCTCCGAATGCACCTCGTATCGATCCAGCGCTCGCTCGCTTGCGGACAAATGTCAAAAAACTCGGAATCGGTCATGATCCATCGGCCTTCTAGGTCACGCTTCCCTTCTCCATCCAATCCGTGTGTGTATATATATATATACACACGTATACCAGCGCTCTCCCTCTAGCTTCTGGCGCGGAAACGGAAATATCAAAGCTCTCTCTCTATTTAAAGTTCTCCACTGCAGCACTTCTCTCTCTCTCTCTCACTCGCTCATTTTCTTATTAGCACACTCCTTTTTCCTTGCTCCTCTCTTTCTCGCTCTCGCGTGATACGTCGGGCTCTAGATGTATCGCTCTCTTTCGCCGTCAGCTTCATCGAACGCGCTCTCTCGTGCATGGAAATTCACCTAGCCTCGGTGAAAATACACTTTAAGCCCCGTTCACAACGTTTGCATACACCCGAATACACCAAATCGCCCGGAGTATAGCCTGCACGGGCTGCTCGGTAAAAATACGATCATCGAAGCCATTAGACACAAGTTCGTAGTGGTGGCGTCTATTTTGCATATACACGCATTCGTAGAGCACGCACACTCCTTTAACTTGCGAAGAATATGCATCTCTCGCAAGTGCAAGCACTTCACATACACATACATACACGCACATGCCTAAGCAATGTATATAGGTGCGGCGACGTCGTCGTCTGGGGCACACTGAATGCACACGCTGGCGCGGAGGTGTGTAGGGGGAGAGGCGGTGCACTCACGACGGGTGGGGGAGGGAAGCGGAGAGAGAAAGAGAGAGAGAGGAAGAGGGCGAGCGTTCAGGGGTTTATAGATAGCAGCGGCGTGGCCTAGAAACCATGCCACTCGGTGTTTTTGACCCTTCGCCTAGCTACCGCGCGCGCTCAAGCGCTTCTGGGCCATTGCAACACGACGACGAGAGAGCGAGAGCGCGCACAGCCGTTATAAAGCCCCGTTCACACGAACCGGCCCGCGCGCTTTCTCCTCGCATTCGATTTTTGGCGATACGAGAACTGAGATGTGCTTGGGACTTTGGTTGAGGCTTAGATGATGGAATGGATGGTTGGATTGGTTCTTCCAGAGTGTTGGATTGTGGGTGGTGATTTTTAGAGATTGTGATAGGGGTTTGATTCGTGATAAGGGAATGCAGTCTTCGATATCAGAATTACGCAAAGATTGCATCGACTGGCTTTCGATTTTTTTTGAGCACGTAAATAAATTAATATCGCGAATCCGCAGCTTATCTTTCACTCGAACACGCGAGCGCGCAGGTTTTTATTTTCATTTTCCATTTCACGAATAAACCTCTTGTTCTCTCCCTTTCACTCCTCGAAATTTCACTCTCTCCGATACATACCCACACTTGCGGCAGAAAGTCAAGACTCTCGTCGTCAATCCCAGCGCGAAAAATTCGTACACACATACACACACTCCGAGAGCTGAAAGCACTATAAGAGAGTCCCGGTTTTATGGCCCTCTCCTCCTCCTCGCTCGCCTCCGCGGATAAACGTTCAAGCGGCGCCGCTTCTAACTGACGTTCGAGGTCAGGCTGTATATACGAGCGCGCGCTCCTTATCGAGACCCACTTCTTCGCAGTTTCGACCATTGCACCGCACATCCCTGGCTATCGCTTCCGGCCCGCCAACCACGGCTATACGTATACATAATCTTGTACCCGAGCAGGACTGATTTTTCCTTTACGTAATATTCTCTCCCAGCTGACCTCGAATTTTCCGAAGGAGACGCGAGATAGTTCGGCTCCGGGATTCTTACGTGGGTGGAGAATTCAGCTGGGAGAGGGAGAGACGATGTTGAGACTTGGATTTAATTTTAGAAAAGAGGGATGGCTGGGTTTTGTTGCGCGGAGAGGTAAGGGAATACGCGCGCGTGCGCTTGAAATTATAATAATTTGACCCCAGTTGCACTCTGCCGGTTGGGGGAGAGGGAAGGAGAGAAAAAAACGTTTATCTATGTAGGTTAAGCAAATACGGTTAAGCGAGCGTGTGTGTATTCGCCGATTGTGTCTCGTGAACTTCAGCCGCTTTTTCAATTTTTCCTTTAATAATATTTTTTGCGTTTCCCAAGAGCGTTTTCTTTTATGAAAAATGACGCTTTTAAATTTATTTTGTTTTTGTGATATTTTATGATTAATAATAATTTTATTTTAAAATAAAAATTACTGTCCGTAAATTAATTTGGTATAACAGGCGGAAGGTCGCATGTATTTGAATTTAACTAATAACAACCCTGCAATCTATTTAATTAAACGTGGATTCCATAAATGAATATAGGTCAAAACGATCACAAATATAATTATTACGAATTCTCAAATTTAAAACATTCCACATAAAACCAATGCATTATATTTCGAATTAATTAATATTAACACATCGAACGAACCTTTCAATAAATTTCAACCAAATTAATAAAACAAACCAAACTTCACACTGCACTCTTCACCGACATCCTGACCTCATCCTGCGCCCACAGAAAAACTTCACCACTTCGTTCCCAGCCTGTTTACCACCCGCCTCGTGAAACGAGCATCTCTTCATTGGTTGCATCGCAACCATCATAACCATTTAAAGCCCCGTACACAGACGGCAGAACGAGAGAGCCCGTTGCGCAACTTTAAATAATGCAGAGAGCGAGCCAGGGGAATGTGGGGCGCCGTGCGCGGAGCTGCAACAGTGTAGTCCGGTCGTTAAAAATTTAACGGCTCTCATAGCATCGTTGTCGCGTTCGATCGATCGGCGCCCTTCTTCCCAACTCCGCGAAGTCATAGAGACGCAATTAATAGGCGCGCCGTGGGACGACGATGCGAGATGCGTGACTGCTAAACAGACGGAGCATTGTGAGGCTGTGTGCTAGGCTGATGTGATTTTCTTGGGTGATTCAGTGGAGTAGAAGAGGTGTTGGTGGAATCAGTTTGGGTAATAAGTATACATAGTATGAAAATATATCAAAATTACTAAATAGAAACAAAAATTGAAGCAAAATTATTTGCATACTACAGTAATAACTCACAATTACGAATTCAAAAAGTTTCCAAAGCAAATCATTTAAACCTCTCAAAAACCTCATTTAAATTAAATCGCAGCTACGAAAACCCAAAAAGACGCAAACCATAAATCTCAAAATCACATACCACCGCAATTTTCCCGGAATCCCTCTTATCCTTACCGCAAGAACAACAAAAAGAAAAAAGCGAAAACGAGAAAAACGTCCGCGCATTCACGTCCACCGATGACGTAAGGATAACTTTCGCTTGCGCTTGCGCGGCTGGCTGCTACAGCCACCTTGCACTTGCGAAAATGCGCTCTCAGGTCGCGGGATTTTCAGGAAAAAGCCGCTCGCGCGCGCTCGCCGATAAATATCTAGCAGCTCGATTTTATTATGTATATGTAGCGCCGAGCGCTTAGAGGACACTGCAAAAAGATGCGGCTTTCTCTGCACGATTTTTCGAGATGCACGATATGCACGCGCCGAGTTTTTCCGCGCCGAGCTCCCAGCTATTGGCCAAGAGTGATTTATGTGTGTCGCGTGCGGTTCGTGTTTGCTGCTGGGATATGTGTGTGTGTGTGTGAAGGCAAAGATCGCGGATTGCGAATTTTGGTGAAGAGTTTGTGTATGTGTGTATGGGGAGGGGTAGGAGAGAGGGGGGATATAGGCTGAGAAGTTTTCGTTTCGGATTCTCGTTCGATGGAAAACGTGACTGAGAAATTTCGTGGGTTGGGAGGTTTGGTAAAGATTGAATTTTGTAGGTGAATATTCTGCATGCGGTTTGCGTTTGTATTCTTTTTTGAGTTTCCTTTCGTTGCATAATGTTGATTTATGGAAAAATGTTCATAGTTAGACAGAATATTATAAATCGATTATTTAGGGCCTATCTGAAATACCTAATTGACATTCAATTTTGGGAATCATTTAGGCCCTACTAACATTTAGAACCCAATTAAATTTAAATATTATATACATGAATAATTAAGCTAGCTAACAATTAAACCGGCTCTCCTCAACGAATTCAACAACACATCAATCTATCCAAAAAAATCTTCTCTACCTCTAAATCGATCGTTCGTTTTCGCGCGCTCACGTTCCACTTATACAGCGCGACGATTGTTTTTTCTTTCTAATGCACTCAGCACAAGCGACCCCGTATGCATGTCACGTATGCGTTTTGCACGGCCGCGCGGAAACCACATACGGCTACCACGGCGAAAGTGACTCACGCTTTATTTCTCGCTCCTACGTGTTTCTCCGGCTGTAGGGCTGTACTTTCTGGATTCGGATTTTCGAAGATCTCGAAAGATGTCGGCGAACGCGATTTTTCGCGCTGAGAGAAAGTTTTAGATCGAGGTTTTGGATGTGGCTGAAGTGGGTTGATCGATCAAGTAGTGTGAGGTGGGTATGGTAAGGCTAGTTTATATATAAATGAGGCGTTTTGTCAAATTTGGTACTTTTGTTAATTATTTTGTTTTTAAAAATACTGTAGTGAAAAGGCGATTATTAATCGTTAGTTCAAGTCTGACTAATAGATAAATAATCTTACAAAGATTCGAGTAGATTGAATAGGTAAGCGTAGTGACGCAGTTTCGCCGAGCAATAAATCACTTACATAAATAATTACTTACACGACTCCGACTTATTTGTTAGTAATTTATAACTGCTTCAAAATAAGCGTGAGTTTCATAAAAAATATTCGCTTACCATTTCGAAACTCACTAAAAACACACAAATTCAATTAAGCCTGTTCAACTCCACACATTAAATCACATTAAACTTACAACCTCTCCTCAAACAAAAAATCCACTCTTAGAAACCGTCTCCTTCATTACCAAAGACAATCCTATTGTCAATAATCAGCTGAAAACTCTTCTTCCTGAAATCAGAAAAAGTCCCCCGAGCGAAAATCGCGCTTAATCAGGGCAAGCACCTTGCGAATGTGCGCATATATGACTCGAAGTGAATTATCTGTTCTCCGCAATGCGAACGAAAGGAGATTGCGGAGGAAGAAAGTTGAGTTAGCGAGTTCGCAGAGATTACGAAGTCGTGCGGAGAGGAAGTTAATTCCAATGAAACTGTCTTTATCTTTAAATGGATTGCCGTGTGGCGCGTGTTCTGAAATTAGTCTATGTAGCTATATACAACTTGAGAACATGAGTTTGTGGTTGAAATTTTTTGACTAAATCAGTTTGATGTGGTGGATAGTACTTTTTGTTATCTAAGGTCTTTGCTGCGCTTCGGCGTTTCCTAAAAAATCTATCTCTATATTGAAGAATGCTTATTCTTCAATAAATTTCATTATATCAGAAATAGTTTATTGAGTAACAATCCCACAAAACTATTTATTCACACACCAAATCACATCTCGATAAATCCATCCAAGGTCAGAAA
>JAPYZA010007088.1:0-14143 GCA_030522685.1 Eupelmus azureus
TCGCAGTAATTGAAACACAGATGGTGTTTCTATTACTGCGATTTTCCATAAGAATACACGTTCGCAGTAATCGGGGCCGTCGCAGTAATACCCTCATTTGCCCTACTTGAAAATTTTGAAGCAATATATCTGTCGTAGAATAAGTTTTCTAAAAGTTAAACATGGGGCCTATAAATGCACTGTAAATGTTGCTATATGTCAGCATAAATCAAAAAGATGTAGTAAACACTATAGTGGAGTAGGATCATATCAACGGACTCTCTCTTATATTCTAAAACTTTAAAACGGTTGTTCGTTATTTCTTAAATTAATTGGGTAATTAGTGATGATAATTAATTTTTAAATATTTTAAAGAGAATCATAATAAAATAATAAAATTGTTATCGAAATAATAGATAATTAAGAGCCATATTTTTAAAATAATTTTTAAAATTATCGTATTATTAATTAAAATGAAATATCTAAGTAAAGTTCAAATAATAATAGTTCAATAAATAATAAAGTAATAATGATAAATTCCTCGAATATTTTTATGAATTCTTAAATCGCTTTACCATCCCCTCGCAAATAAAATGAAGAATGAAGTTGAAATTTATATCACGTCTTTTGACGAGCATAAAAAAAAGCGAAGAAAAGAAAAGCAGGCGAGGGTCGCGAAGTTTGTCGCTGAGGTCGTTTTGCGTCCGCAAATACGCGCTATATGTGCCGCGCGCTTTGCCGTTCACAGAGATTATATAGGGGCCGCGCACAGCGAAGAGGTAGCTCGTGTGTGCACTCTCAGACACACACACACACCCTCTCGAAAGATACATAAAACGATCGAAGAGTCGTATCCCGCTAGCCATTTCGGGAGCCATAAAACAGTGCTGGCATCTGCCGCGCCACGTGTGCGCGAGACCGAGCCCTATACTATAGCAATACGAGAGAGAGTGAGAGAGAGAGAAAGCCGGGCAAAAGACGCACGCGCGCTGCGCCCCCATTGATCGAAAGAAGCCAGGCCTCCCCACCAGTCGCGTTCTTCTGCGCGGGCGCGCCACCCCCGCACACGTAGCCTCGCGAATTTCTCTCTCTCGCAGGCTCGAACACGGGTATTCCTCGTGAAATTATCGTTTATCGCTCGTGTTTCTTCGCCGGAGTCGAGCGACACTGTTTTGCATGAGAAACGAGTGCGTTTTATCTCTCGGGGGTGGGGGGGAGCTGCTCACTTGCCGGGAGTTACGCGGCTGCGTATGTGTTTATCGCTGCGTGAAATTTCACTTTTTATGGCTTGTTTATTTTGCGATTTTGGCTTAATCATTTGGTTTATTGCTTAAAAATCTGGTAATTATTTAGGGCGTCTTAATGGTGTTATGTTTATACTTAAGATTTCATCGTAACATACAATTTTACGTTCTTCACATTTTTATTTTTATTAAAAATTTCTATAGTTTTACACTAATAATGAAGTAGGTAATTTATTAAAACATTAAAAAAATGATATTTATTAATTTTAACTAGATCACAACATCAACTAATGACTATGTCTAACCGGAACGTGACATCATCTACTGCGGTGTTACAAACAATCCATTAGTTATTGAATTTTAATTCAATTTTTTTTTAATATTTGAAAGAGCTAAATTGTGTAATAATTCAATTATTAAATTGAAATAATTAAATTTTTAATTGTCATATTTATGCAAAATAATTATAGTTTGTATATAAATTAATTTAGTTTCTGTTTTACATTTCAAAAATTGTAATATTGAAGTTTTAGCAATCGTAAAAGTTTTAAATAATTTTTTACAGTTAGAGTGAATTTATCATTTTTCATTCACATATAAATAATTATATCGCAATTATAACACAATCTTACTGAAAGCAATAAATTACTTTAAAATATAATCATCAGTTTAAATTTTATTTATTTAAAAATAATATCCTCATTCAACCCTAAACGTATCAATTTCTAAAAACCTCACAACCAATAATTTATTTATAATCTATTAAACATAAAAAACCTCAGCTCAATCAATCCTCATTCCCTCCATCAACTAGCACCCAAAAAAAAGAAAACAAAAAGCAAAACGAAAGTGATTCAGCGCGTAACGATTAATTAAAAGTAGGCGAGCAAAAAAAAAGAGGCAAATCATCAGCACCGGCGTTCCCCGCTCTTAGGCGCGATAAAGTCGTTAATCGCGTCTTATGCAACGCACGTAAATCCGATAATGAAAACGGGCGCCGAGGCGTGCGCTTGCGCTCGGCTCGTCTATCTCTCGCTCGATTCCCTCACGTGTGCGCGCAGTGGCGAGTCTGTGTGCGTGCGTGCGCGAGGTCAGTGAATCCGCGTAGCGGCGGCCGCGCCGCGCGAGCTTTACGATTTGTTTACCCCGCAGTGGGTTATATGTGCTGCGGGACCCTGGCATGCCGACGACGGCCACGTGATCGTCGGCCCATAAACGCGCCTGTTATGCGCTCGTAAAGCGAACCCCTGTCCTCTCTCTCTCTCCCCATCTCTCTCTCTCCGTCTCTTTCCTTCTTTCTCCATGCTGCGGCTGCCTCCTCTCGTAGCGCCGGCCGCGCGCTCGTAAAGCCGCTTGTTTTACGATTGCTGCCTATCTGCTCGCGCGCGAGTCGGTGCTGCCACCGTTCTCCCTCCCTCTCTCTCGCGCAACACACATCGTATGGGCTTGGATGTTGCAGAGAGCAGTGATTTCTCGGATGGAGGCTCTTGGGACTAGCTGCTCTGCTCTCGATACTGCGGATACAGCTTAACTTTAAGAGCTTCGATCGCGCGAGAGCATACGCCTCGTATTTCGCCGGCCGCGGGATGCTCCCTCCTTTCCCGCACCACCCCCCCCCCCCCCCTCTCGCTCTCTCTTCCTCGCTTTCCCCGCTCGAGGCTTTATCCGATGAATGAATTTGCGCTCAGTCGAGTTTCATTCGAGAGTTATTTAAGGCCGATTTGGATTTGCCGAGGTATATTGCTTCTTAGACTTGTGATTTTCTTGAGAATTTAAGGGGCTCTCTTATTTACTTTATATCGTTAAAAATTAATAATGTAGTTCTATCGATATTATTCAATTTTTGCAATTAAAAATTTATCATTAAATTTAAAAATTGATATTAAAATAAAAAATAATTACTTTCTGTAATCTTAAGCTAATATTAAAATTGTAAAAAAATCAATAATTTTACTTATTATTTATTTACAAATTTATAACAATAATTTTACATAAATAGAAATTTATATTTTACTAGAAAGTCGAAAATAAAAATATAAAACTTTTTTTTAGAAAAATTATTTAAAATTTTTTTCTCAAAATGTGGTGTTGATAAGGTAGGGAATACTTTTATCACGATTTATTTTAAAGTATTTTTACGGTTATACCGTGACTAAAGATTTCGTTCCACATAAATATTTACATAGTTCTCTAATTTTAGTAGCTTAAATAATAGTAGACAATAAATTAAACGGCTGAAATAATTTAACGCTCTAGGTGTTTGTTTATAGTTATTTCAAATGACATAAAAATTAGAATGAGGCGAAAAAAAGGACGGCAGCTCGCTAGTAAATCGCGCGGGGCATTTTATTAGGTGTTCAACAACTAATGAAAACATTATCAACACGCCAGTAAAATAATCTCGAGTGCCAGCTAAATCGACGGTAATAAAAGTCCCCGATCGTGTAAAACTCCCAGCACTCCATTAGCCAGGCTCATTGACACGCAGACGCAGGCGAACACAGTCACACGCACACAGACAGCTGCGGCTAGAGGCTGCTGCGAGCGAGCGTGACGTCAGGCTGATCCGAGTGACTGGGCCTTTCTCTCTCTCTCTCTGTCTCTGTTTGCCGGGCTGACGTAGCCCCCTGCTAGACGAGTGTGCGAGGAAGAAGGAGCTAGGAGGCGAGTGCCGTGAGTGCGAGCGAGACAGCGCCGAGGCCAGCCATGCTGCTCTGCTGCTGCTCCGGCACGGGGGGAAGGGAAGGAAGAAAAGGGAGCCATTATAGAAGGGGCGCGACTAGGCTGAATCCTCCCCACCGCCGGCCCACCGACGGGAACAGCTGTCAGGCTGCGCGTAGTAGTGCGCTCTCTCTCGCTCGCTCTCTTACTTATACCCCCGAGGTTGTGCACGTGTGTGTTTGTGTATACATGTCTTTGTGTGTGCGTGCGTGAGTGTGTGTGTGTGTGTAAGAGAGAGAAGGAGAGAAGCAGCCACCCACCCCAATCTTCAAATATTCCGTCGGGGTCCCCGCGGGCGAAACACGCTGAGAGAGAGAGAGAGAGAGAGAGAGAGAGAGAGAGAGAGAGGGCAGAGGCGAGACGGGAATAGCCGCGGAGAGTTATGGCCGCCTCGGAGACTCAAATAACTCTTTAATCCGCGCGGGCGCGTGTACTGCGCTACTCGCGAGCTTTCTCCGTCTGTCTTTTTCTTTCGCGCGCCTCTCCACCTTCTCTCTCTCTCTCTCTCTCTCTCTCTCTTCCTCTCTTTATTACAGCGTGCGCGAGAGAGAAAGAGAAAGAGAGAACGAGCCGCCTGCTGCTTCTTTTTTTGCTCGACTTTTTACGCGCTGCCGAGAGCTGTGTCTGGGTGTGCAAGTGTGTATAAGTTTTTTTTTGCACAGTTTCTCGCCGCTCGGCTATGTGCACGTGCGCACGCTCTGACCCTTTAAATTGTTGCAAATTATAATGGAAAATTTTTGGGATGCAAGCTCCAGTTAATTGCTTTGGAGTTTGTTGTTGTTCTTGATACTGAATTAATTTTCCGGAGAATTTAATGCGCACTGCTACTATAATTTGAAATATTTATGTTGTTACATTTTTAATCAATTTTAAAATTAATTTCATAGTTAATTAATATTATTTATTAATAAAAATAAGTCATCATGTTTATAATTTTTTGATGTATCTTTAAATGAATTTAAAAGCCTTTTTTATTTGTCAAAAATTATACAATTCTATTTTTATTATCTAATTTTTAATTTTTAAAATAGTTCTGGTATAAAGTTGTAGCTTTTGACTAGAGAATAATTGTTGATAGTAATAAGCCTTTACTGCTGTCTATGTATTACTATACTTGAGTTAATTTAGTGATTGAATAATATGCAAGCGTGCTTAAAATATTTTTTACATAAAATTTTTAATTAATATTATTCACTGATAAAAGTGATTCTATCTAATAGCCATTCAATGGCCAGTTAATGGTTTATAAGTTAGAAAATGGACAAAAATAACGATTTAATAGTCAATAATGATAAAAATTTTTAGCAGTGATCTGGTTAAAAAATATTTATCAATCTTAAAAACTTTATTTCATTAATAAATTAATCTTTTTTATGTTTGTAATATAATTTATTTTGTCTTCTAATTCACCAGACCAAAACAAAATACAGTTCCCTAACACATTCTATTTAATAAAAACAG
Organism: Eupelmus azureus; assembly: GCA_030522685.1. Taxonomy (NCBI): domain Eukaryota; kingdom Metazoa; phylum Arthropoda; class Insecta; order Hymenoptera; family Eupelmidae; genus Eupelmus; species Eupelmus azureus. Next base: position 5,406 of record JAPYZA010007088.1, read on the forward strand.
TCCTTATCACGTTTCAATTACGCCGAGAGATCCCCCAATCGACCGCGAAATATTCATATTTATTAAGACTTCAAATATCCGCCGAAAGCGCCTCGGTTTCCCGCACTGCAACCCAGATCCATATTTAATTTTTATCCCCCAGGTCTCGTTCTCCCCGACTCTCGACTTATAAAACTGGCCTTCGCTTGTACGCACCGCATGCAAATTCGACAATGCCGAGGGATACATACGTGTACTCTCGCAACCGGAAATGCGTGTCCAATGTCGGGAGAGAGAGAGAGAGAGAGAGAGAGGGAGAGCGAGTACACGCAGCTTCTTCCCGCGCGTACGGAAAGATTAATCGATGCGACGGCATACACAGAGGCCCTGGCTGCTGCTGCTGCTACGTCGCTGCTTCCCGTCGGGCCCTAATTTCGCTCCTTTTTCGGGATACGGCGTCGGATTACTGCGCGCGCTGTGTACGTGTCCCGCTGCCATCGCGCTCGATCCGACGGATATGTTCGAGAGATATTGTAGCTTCGCTCGTTTATTTTTTTTTCCTTTTGGCTTAAGATGTGAACGTTTTTAAAGTACATTGTAAAGGAATTGCTTGGAGGAACTTTGAAAGTACGTAAGGGATTCAAAAATTTATTTTAAGTTTGTATTTTTCGATAATTATTTAAATAATAATTTATTTTTATGGTTGCCGTTTGTTGGCTATATAAAAACTTATTTGAAAAATTTATCGGGATGTTTTTAAGCAAATTTTTATTTAAGTTTTCAACTTTCTATTGCCGAAAATATACTTGAAACGCAAACAACTGTCCGAGCTTTTACTGCAGTTTTCGATAAACAGGGTATTTAAATTTAAATCGCGGTAATAAAGTTTTAGAAAAGCAAGCAAAATAAAGTACAATCTGTTAAAATTCGAAATTCAACTTCGCGCAGCACGAAAAAGAAACTTCGGAATACTTCTGGCCGTATCTGGCCTTTGAAAGATAACAAAAACTTTTCTCATTCAACTTACTTTATAAATCAGTCCAGCTGGAGCGCGATCGATCGTGACAAAGAAGCAGAAGAATGCAAAAGCCGCACTGCTCTAACGGGGAGAACCTTTTTCGATGGAAAAAAAAGAAACTAGTTCCCTCCTATAACGCACGCGCTTAAAGTCGTAAAAACTACTTTGACTGAAGAGCAAGTAGTCAAGAAAAGTAAGGTTAATGTTTCTCTTGAAAAAAAAAAACTGAAGCAAAATGTAATGTTATATTTATAATTAATTTATATTATTTTAAAATTATTTAAATATATAATGACAATGATATCTCGGGTTATTATTAAAAATAATTTAATATATAATACCTACTTAATAGTGCGAGCACTATAAAAAATTGGAAACTTGAGTCATCTCGAAAAATTCTTTAGTTATTCGGAAAGTTGAGTGCCTTGTCCGATCAAGCCATTCGAAAAATCGAGTTAATGAAAATAAAAAAAATTTAATTGTTTTTAATTTTATTATTCAGTAGTTCTTATATACAATTTGTTCACGCATTACAGCCAACATAAAACTTGTAATTACAATATTTAGTACTTAATAATTTAGAGGAACTCCATTTTTTGAGTTATGCTTTATTGCTTTGAGAAGTGCTTTCGTTCTATAAGTAGCTTAATTGTTTCAGAGTAAACCGATCTGACCAGCAAATTAAGTTTTAAATCAGGTAATAACCGATTATTTAAATTCTCGCGGTACACTTTTCACTAATTCTTTTTTATAAAACTTTAAAATCGAAAATTTTTCGTATTCCATCTAATAATGAACAGTCTAAACTTCAAAGAAATCCATCCACAAGCGTCCATTTCGCATTTTTCCGCACCCTCCATGCAAATCCAGGCGAATCGCAGATATCCGGCTCCTTTAAGCCAGCATCTCCAAGACAAACGAGCGCGCTAATTCAGTCGGGCACGGCGTTATCCGTTATATTAGGGCAATATCCGCCAGTGACTTTTATACCACGGCGCCGCAGATAATACCGGGATTCGTGAGCGCGGCACGCCTCAGTTATATACGCGAGCGAGAGCCGACGGGGTGACTACGTCGTAACGATCGACGGGAGCGCGCGTTTAGTCGCTCCCCTCGGAAGCGGCCGAGCCAAGGCTGTTAAACTGCAGTTATCTCAAGTGATGGGATTTCGACAGTCGCCCCGGCAGGCTGGCCTGTGTACTGGGATTGTCTGTTTTTTACGAGCAAAAATGGCTAATTGATATGTAGGGATGATAGTTTGTGGCGCGGTCTAGCTATTTATTGGAATGGGGTAAAATAAGAGCGTTGTAATGTATCCGTTTCATCAAAATTTAGTAAAGTTTAACAAGTTACAATAATAGATTAATAAAAATAATTTTTAATATTAAAGCACGTTTATAATTAAATTACAAATAAAATTAACCTACATGAATAACTGAAGTCGAAATTTTAGGTCAGCTTTGAAGAAATGAAGTAGCACGTCCTCAAGACTTTGAGTCTTCAAATAAAGCACCCAAGTTTGAACCCGAGAGTGAAGTTCATAAATAACTGAAGATCCACGAATACAGCCCATAATTTTGATTTCATCACTTAATTATTTCGGGAATAAATTTATGAAGTGAAATTCTTCGTAAATCTTCAAAGAAATATTTTCCAAAATACATCTCGCCGTCCAGACGTCTCACTCTTCCCGAAATCCAAAATAAAAAGCAACATGCACACACATGCAAAAGTTTAAAAGACACATGGTCAACGCACGACGCGTCGAACTCTTCGAGCGCAGTAAATTTTTACGAGCCTGTATTCCGAAGCGTGAGGACAACGAGAAGCAGACGCAAAAAAGTCGAAGTCCCGCGCCCCTTTTACGAGCGCGTTTTTACGATTTTTCACTTGAGCAGCTGTTCTCCCGGTCAAGTCAAGAAGCCGAATCGCACAGGTACGGCCCTCCGAGAGCTGCCCGCGCGCAGACCGTTAGGTCTCTGGCGCAATCTACTTTATTGTCCGGCGCGCTTAGCGTAGACTGCTGCAGGTAAGTCGCCGCAGAGTGACGGAAAAAAAACGTCGGAAGAGGAAGCCTATACGGAGGAGAAGCGAGCGAAGGGGAAAAAAAGGCGAGAGAAGAGGGAGAGAGACATAGCTGCAGGTCTATGGCTCTCTTGCAGCGCGTGCAAGGTCGAATCTGCGGGGATTGGCGAGCGAGATAAGTCGCTCCTTTCTCGTTCTTTCTTCGTTTGTTTTTTCTCTCTCTCTCTCTCCCTGGCCTCTCCTCTCTCTGGGCACTCGAAGGTCAATGCTTTGCCGCGCATAGGTACACCGCAGTCGGTCAACCGTAAAACCATAAATCCGCGCTGGCGCGCGTTTTTCGGCTGTTATAAGGAGCGAGAGAGAGAGAGAAAAAGTCGAATAAAAGCACCGAGCAAAAATCCAAAGGCGGCTGCTGCTGCTGCAGGAGCTTGTTATAAGAGCAGCCCCGGCTATAGTATTGTAGGAAGGAGGAGGCGAGACTCGCGGCGGAGGGATACGAGAGAGAGGAGGAAAAAAAAGGAGTTTCGGACGGAACAATGCGCGTCGCGGCGAAGAATGCGGTCCGTCGGGCTGCGCGCGCGCGCGTGTGGGGACCTTCCTCTGTCCCTCCAAGTGCGCAGTGCCTCTTCGTCGCGCGTGTATATGCATGCAGCCTCGCCGCGCGCTGACCACGACAAATACACGTGGAAATTTACTGTTTCCCCGATTGTTACGTCACCGTGCTCTCTTTCTTCTCTCTCGCGTGTAAGAGAGCTGGAGTTCTCGTTCCGAGCGCTCGTGTAGGTATATATACACACGCGCACCGAGAAATTTGACAGAGGGGGGCACGCACATAATAGCCGCGGCACAAAGCTCGAGATCTATTGCCCTGGGAAAATCGCGTATTTTATAAATATTTGGGGAAAAGTCGAGGAGAGCGTGGGCCTGCGTGCGTGCGGCTAAGTCAGTATTAGATCCTCCTTCGACGTAATTGATGTACACGCAAGTCGTTTGTCACGGGAGGGCCGGGCGCGGCTGCGATGGGGCATCGGAAAAAATTGAATTTACGGCCATGTTTTCGGCCGGATGTGCGCCCGATGTGTGCCGGAAAATTGAGCTCCCGCGCTCCTAAAATTCAGGCGCCGATAGTGCGTGAAATTTCGTGCTCGTAAATTTCGCGCTGAGTCGCCGCTAAAAATCATCGAATTAATTATACGCGTACGCATATGATTTTCGCATTAAGCTTAGGAATAATCTCGCTCCGATAATCTATCCCGCGATAACGAATATTCCACGTTAAGATGCATCTATACGCGCTCTGCGAACGCACTTTTATCACGAAGGAGAGCCGGGAGTATTTTCAAAGTCAAGTTTTACACAGGTACACGGGCAATCGCTCGTTCCACATCTAGACTCTGAGAATTCCCCGTCGCTCGGTGTACACACACAGCGAGTCGCCTTACAATCAGCCGTTACCGCGCGCGCGCGAGCTCTTAAATCATCCCCGGCCATTTAACGAGCCGCACGAGTCGAATCGCTCTCTCTCTCTCTCTCGCGATAATTCGGCGAGCGCGCGAACGAGATTGAAAGAGAGCCCCTCGTAATAGACGAGCGCGGGGAAGGAAGAAAAAAATAATGAAAAAAGAAAATAGGAGCGGAGAGGGAGCAAATGAAGGATAATTACTACCGCGTTTGTCTGTAAACATTGCGCTTCGGCTGATAATGGCGCAAAGAGCGCCACGAGTATATGGCTCGCTCGCTCGCTCGCGAGAAAGTGTATATACATAAAGCGGATGAAGATATCTCGCGCCTCGTCTTCGCCAGAGAGAGAGCCTCGATACCGGATAGGCTCGCCGTTATCGATATAATTGCGAGATAGGCCCGGCCGTGATTTATGGCCTCGGCTTCTTATGTATCGCTTTATTCCGAGTCGAAGCACTCTGCCAATGCATATAGGAGAGAGAGGGATTGTTTTATTTCTGCGGGAGAGCAAGAGCGGGTATTATTCAAACTTAATAATATAATGTGTATAGCGATACGAGCGCACGGGCGATTTAGCCGATTTGCAGTTGCACTAATGTTTTTCTAACTCTCCTTCTCGCTTATTTGTACTTGTTGAATTAATTGAATGTATATCTTAACTATAAATAAATATATATCCCTCCTGATGCTGAAGCGAAATTGTTTCTCCAGCCGATACTCGCAGGCTATCCGAATACGAGAAACACAGAAACGCAGGCGGCAACAAAAATATCCGGAAACACGGAGGAAACTTCATTTTCGCATTAAACTCTCTTGTAGCCTTACACTCCTTACCAGCTAGCCTCCTACAAGAAAACAGCCGGGCAGCAGAAGAAAAAAGCAAGACTAGGTAGCTGCTTATATACCAAAGAGAGGAAAAAAAAGGACGACGACGCACAGGAGGACGCAGCGCCTTAAGTAGCGCGGAGAATTGCCGCGCAACGCTAATGTCGCACCCTCGCCCCACCCCCCCGTCCGAGCCTCTCGACCGTGCGCCCAGATAAGAAGCTCAAGGCGAGCGCGCGCGCAGCCATCCCCTTCGGCTTGTCCGCGCTGAGTTATGGGGCTGATTTTTATTATTCGCGACCCTCTTTTTCTTCCTATCTGCGTGCGCGCGCGATGCCTCATAGGGCAACTTCTTTCCTCTCTCTCTCGCTATCTTGCCTCGTGCTCCGTTTTTTTCCTTACCGCCCCCCCGAGTCGCTGCTACTCTCGGGGGCTGGATGATATTTTTCGAGATGCTAGCATTAATGTCCGCGATAAAAACGCGAAAACAATTCTTTCGCGCTCGCGCTCTTTATTTATAAGAGGGGCAGGCCCGTATCTCGCAACACTTCCTAGAGGACTGCCTTAAGCGATGACTTACGGCCGCGGAGATACTTTAAAATGCTAAGGATTTTCAAAATTGCGCGAGCACGAGCCGTTTTTCTCTAATTAAACATGCACCAGTTACTTTTAGTAAAGCCCAGTCTTTCATTCCTTAATGCAATGTTTACCGCGAATCCATCAAACTCGCAATAAAAATCCCCCCATAAAATCTCTTAACCGCGCCGTATACTTTGCCGTCGGTAAAAGCCGTATCCCCGCTCCTCGCATTTTTTCAAAAGACTCGCGCCGTCGCTTGACACACTCTCCACCGAGCAGCCGAGCGTATTTTTAATGAGCGCGCCGCGATATCCCGTAAATTTCCATTAACCAGCGCGACTTCCTAATTTTACTCGCGCACGCCATCGGACGAGGAGTGCAAAAAACGGGGTAGATTACTGTAATTCCGAGTGCGCCGCGCTAATCGTCAATCGCTCGTAAAAAAAAGAACACGCGGTGCGAGAGGTTGTAAACAGAGCTTTGGAAAAATATGGCCAATTTTGAGTTAACGCTTGTTTGGCCGCGTTATTTATGGGCGCGCTTTTGGGGAGACCAGTTTTGTAAGAATAATTGAGCATCTTACGCTCGATTTGTACGATTTTTATTTGGAATCTGTGAATATTTCGTGTGTTTCGTTAAAAGATAATTTCGAATGGGACTCTATAGATTTTTCTTTTGAACGTATTTGGTAATTTTTCAGTGTAATATATTACACCCATTTATCGTACCAATAAATTAATTACCGATTCTTTTAAGATATCTTTATTCGCATAATCAAAAGCCAAAAAGCACACAACCCCACTATTTATAAACTCGAGTCAAAACTTTCAGACAGAGCGTAATTTAATTCCACAAGCCTACCACAGCACTACGTAAAGAATCGGACCTTTTTTGCCCCGAAGAATTTAGAGCTTAATAAACCGTAGGCCGCCGCGGCCCTCATTCACTTCCACCAGCCCGCAAAATAGCGAGCGAGCAAAACACACGTATAGTGTTGCGCGCTTGAACGCGTGTACATGTGCGTATATATCGCAGGTCACGCACATATACATCGCGCGCGAGAGAGCGAGTGTGCCGAGGGTTGCTCCAGCGAGAGTTATGACGCGGCGCAATTAGCAGGTCGCGCGAGAGAGATCGATCGCCGCGGAGAGCATTAATCAAGCCCCGGCTACCGTAATGCAAGCCAGAGAGCCGTAATGCACTCGCGCCATTTTCGCTGATCCGGCGAGTTTCGTTTTGCCGCGACGAGCGACGGGGCTTTATTATACGCGCGCAATCCCGATTTTCGGGCCCTCTATACTGTGTGGAGAACTGAATTTTGATTAAAACGACAGCGGCCGAAGAGAGCGCGCTTTAATTCTAAATTTAACGCCTGTGCTGTGGATTGGGATGCGAGCGTTTGCTATAATTTCGGAAATGCAAAGGTCGATGCGATGCGCCCGGTGTATTTAGTTGGCTGAGTTGGCTGGTAAAGAGACGGCGATTTTGCTAATTGACTGTTGTGAACTATAATGTGGCTGGGTTTATAGGTTGGTGTAATAGTATTACTTTCATATGAATTTTTAGTTTATTAAGAGAATTATTTATTTATGTTCTAGATAGATTAAGTAAAATTTTTGGACTGTAAGAAAATTGTCAAGGCTACTTTGCGCTTGTGTAAAAAAATGTTTTATTTCTTACATGCGCACTGTCGCAATCATTTATCATGAAAGATAAAAATTGTATTCAAATTCAAAAAATTTTTTTCGATTTTTTTTATAATAAATTTACGTTGTAACTTTATTTGTTCGTGAAAATTTATTGAGATGTATATAAATGTTAATATAATAATAAAACTTACAAAACATCACATGAAAAATATGTAACTTTCACTGCACAAAAAAGGTAAGACAAATACACCGTCCACAAACATTCATTTCATAAGATTTAATATTTCTTAAATAACATTTATCAAAATAAAATTTTAGTTTTGACATTAAAAAAAAAAAAAAAAAATTCAATTTAACTACAGATTAAAAAAATTGATTAAGCAATTTTTTCCGATCTACTAGATCCCGCCTTATTTTTAGACACGATTTTCATAATTCAAGTAAACGTGCGTGCAGAACACATCTAATCGCGACAGCCACGATAGCGCATAACTTATCCCACCCTCCCGAAAATAGAAAAAAAAAATGACGGCAAAAAGTGAAAACGATCGCCTATAAATACGAACGAACCCACTTTTTACGAATATCTAAAACAACACGCACAAAATAACACAGACACACACACAGACCGTACCTTGAATCTCTTGGTAGAACGTCGAAGGTCATGTTGACAGCATTATTACACTTTTTTCGAAGCACTCACGCGAAACGTATCTCACCTCTTCCCACTTACAGTTCCGCATTCGAGAAAAAAAATCCGGTCTACCGCTTTGAGAAAATTCAATAAATCCAAACGAGCCTCGAGTCGCGTGTCACTTATCGAAAATTCAGCGATTCGCACAGGTACAGCTAGCAGACAGTAGGCGCAGGAGAGAGAGAGTGTCGTCGAAGCTCGTGACTGCAGCAGCAGGGTAAGGAGGAAGAAGGCGCGTGCCGGCGAGCTAAGTTACGAGGCGTTTATGAGCCATGAGCGATTCCGGGGACTAGATAGAGTTACTTAGAGAGTTATTCCACGACTTTACGAGGCTAACTTCTGCGCGCGCGCCGGAGTCGTGCCTCTCTCTCTCTCTCCTCTCTCAGTTTCTTTCTCCTTCCCTCCAACGCACGGATAGATCAGAAGGACCGCCTGCGACTGTCTGATTTACTATGGTTGGACCCCGGTACGTGGGACCTGCGCCGAAAGAACGACAGAGAGAGAGAGA
>JAPYZA010007089.1:0-10450 GCA_030522685.1 Eupelmus azureus
AGCTCCAAAAAACCTACCAAAAATATCTTCCTCACCCACATCCAAAAAAATCTAACATAAAATAACAAAGCAACGCTCTTTGATTTAGATATGGGAGCTGGTCGACAGCAAGACGGGCTACCTAACCAGGAGCGGCCTGTACAAGGGACTGGCGCTCGTGGCGATGGCGCAGCAGGGCAAACAGCCCAGCGACAAGATCTTGGAGAATACGGAATCTCAAGGTAATGCCTCTCGCCAGGCGCGAGTGGATTTCCTTATATTGCCTTTGTCTATTCGCTTTTATTGATTTATTTTAGGTATCCGTGGTATTGTTTTTTTAATTTGTTGTGGAATGTGTGTTATTATTTATGGGAGTGGGTTTGGGTATAACAAAGATATAGTAGTGATATTTTTAAGTTTGTAAAGGTGAGGCTGCTTTAGTCTAGAGCACTAGTTTCATTCGTAATAGTTTGCTGGTGTATTTTAGAGTTGATTGCTACGGTCGCATTCCAGAAGGGAAGAAATGTTAATGATAAAATTCATGTTTATTCAGAGTACTAATATGCTTTTACCATTTATAAATTATACTAATGATTGGAATTGACTCGAGGCTGGGTAACTTTATATCTTGTATCGTGGGATAATGTTAATCGTAATGCTCGTTTGAATATTATTATTGCATAAATTAGTGAATTTTTATGCAACTTCTTTTATTAACACTAGTTATTTTCAGTCAGCTATTTCAAGAAGATTTGAAATTAAAAACACATTGTTCATTTAAATGAGACACGACACTATTTCGCGTATAAAAATGGACATCATATAAAAGGAATAATAACAGTAGATAACACCCGGGACTAGCCAGACGATAAATATAAAGTCGAAATTTATTGTGTGCTGTGTCTTCGTATTGCAGTAAAATTTATAGTTCGGTAGATTAAAATTTTTTGCCGTCTATCACGTGGATAAAATAAATGTTTGGATCGTTAATTATTGCAGCTAATTTGTTAAACTTTTGATGTAAATGATTTTTTCTTTTTGTGACAATTTAAATTGATTTTGCTAAAATAGTTCAATATAGTCAGAGTTTTATATTTCTTAAAAATAAGAAATAATTATTTAATGAAGTAAACGAAATTGATAATTTCTCGATTATTCCCAAAAAATTTACATACCTTTTACTAATATGTCTAAAATAGATGATTTCTCGATCTTCAAATTTTCAAAAGATTTAATAATTAGCATATCGTTTAAAAAACAAAATAGACTTTGAGATCTAAGCAGAATCATAATAAGAATCATCGATATTGCACTTTCAACTTAAACACAGCTGCATATAAAAAATGTTCTCAAGCAAAAAATGTTTCTATATAAACCAAATTATACAAAATGCAAACCGATATCACTCACCAAAGCATACCCAAACCCAACACCACCACCACAATACAATAACAAACATAAACCCTTAAATCCACCTACACTCAATACCCCTCAGTGCATTCCCCTCTCTACACACCTCGAACCCAACACACACACACACACACACACGCACACAAACACTCAGCATAAGAGCGTAACAGGTGCGCCTTTGGCTCTTTCTCGCGATTACGCTAATCTCTCTTACACTAGAGCCTCGCGCGGTGTCGTTGGCACCGACTCCCCATTGTACGCGTCTGGAAATAGTCGGGGGAAGATCTGCCTCTGAGAACATATACAAGCCACTCGACGCGAGGATATAGGTATACAGGCGCGATGTTACGGAGAGGCGAGTTTTCGTCGCTCGCTGGGAAAGCGGATTTGCTGGTTTTGGGAGGGCGGGATGTGGATGTGTGAGGAAGGGATTTGGGAAGTAGGTTGGTTTGTAGTTATAGGGATGCTGCGAGGGTAATGGTTTTTGGTGTGGAAGTGTGGGATTATTTGTTTGAAATTTTATGGATTTAGACGTTTTCATTCGCGTGCGGGCTCTGTCTGGAAATTCAGAAGGGAAGTAGTAGTTTTATCAATTATTAACAAAGTTTTCACTGTGTATTGTTATTTTTATCGTGCAAAGTTTACGATCGACAGAAAACGAAAGTCGAAACGAGAAAATTCTAATAGTCACGAAATTAAAAAATTATTCCCATCGTGATTAATTATTCATTTCCAACACAAATTGAAAAAAAAAACTTCATGAAATTAAAACCGTAAACTCCTTTTACAGAATTGCCTATACCAACGTTAGGTGACCTGTCGGAGGTTACGCTGCTTGCCCAGCGCCTGCAGAGGGGATATAATCCCTCGAAGCTAAATCTCACCTACACAGACATCTGTAATTTGGACACGATCGAGGTCAATCTCGTTCCCGAGAAAAAGGGCATTTTCATCAAGCACGTCGAGTACCAGGTCACGAGTAAAGTGAGTCAGTTTTCATAAATACAATTTTCTTTTCGTTTTTATAAATACTTGAAGATATAGTTGATTATTTCATTGAGTTTTGCGATTTTTGTCTCAATTATTATTTTATTGTAGTAATCGCTATTCTTATATATGACAATTATTATATTTAAAATAATCTTATGTAAACAGATTGTTAAAATAATAAACACGTTTGTTGTGACTATTATGTTAAAATAAATAAACGATTTTTCAGAGGTTTAATTCCATAGTCTACAGGCGATACAATGACTTTATTTCTTTGCACGAACTACTCTTGGCAAGATTCCCGTATAGGCTAATACCAAAACTGCCACCAAAGAAGATTGTTGGAGGTAACGTTATGTTTTCAGTAATAACACGACTACATTTTTAGGTGGTGATTACATAATTGCTCTAAATGATCTTATTACCTTACGAAATTTGTTTTTCTACACTGATGCTACCAATAGACGACAATATGTATAATTATATTCTTTGTTTTTCAAAATATAAATAATTTTATTTGTAGTTTACATATGTACATTGAAAGAATATTAACACAATATTTTTACAATATTGAAAGAATACTAACATAATATTCTTACAATATTCAAAGAATATTAACACAGTATTCTTACAATATTGACAGAATATTAACACAATATTCTTACAATATTGATAGAATATTAATGCAATATTCTTACAATATTGAAAGAATATTAACATAATATTCTTACAATAGTGAAAGAATATTAACACAGTATTCTTACAATATTGGAAGAATAGTAACACAATATTGATACACAGCCGTATAAGCTCTTCAATGAGCTTGGGTACGCTATAATATAAAAAAAAAACAATATTGATACAATATTAATGCAGTATTTTGTATACAACACCTGTGAAATATTGCTAAAACATTAGCGACATTTTGCTACAATAATATTACATTGCAATATCTTATCAGTATTTTAACAAAATTATTATAGATTTGTGTTATATTCTTCTATATAATATTGTTGCAGTTTGTTGCTTTAATATCTATAATATATTACTGAGGCAAATAATTGATGCAATAACGGTACAATATTGATTTATAACCTACATTTTAAGCTTTTATAAAGATTAAAATTTAGGTTTTAAACTTTTTACTTCCAGATTTCGCACTTTTGAGTTTAGAGTGTAAATTAATGATTTATTTCTATAATTTTTAAATTAGTAAATTCAATCTCTATTCACAAATACCTATCTATATCGTCTGGAAAAAATTAGCAAAACAATTCCAAATACTTCGATAATTCAACATCAACAATTAATTTCCAAAACTAACACCCAAAAATCTCATCCCACCAGCCGACCAGCAGTTCCTCGAGGAGCGCCGCCGCTCGCTCCTGCGCTTCCTCACCCTCATAGCCCGGCACCCGGTGGTGGGCCAGGACCCGATCGTCCAGTTCTTCTTCACCTACACAGGCGAGGAGACGCAGCACAAGATCCGTGAGGTCTTTCGCCGCGTGCCCGACGAGTTCGCCACCTCGGAGCTGTCCAGCCGGGCCAAGGAGCTCGTGCCGCCCGAGACGCTCACCGAGTTCGGCAGCGCCCGGGACCAGATCAGGGTCATACTGCTCGGCATCTCCAGGCTGAAGAGTATAGCTGACGGCCTGGCGGTTAGGTCGCACAGTTATGCCAACGACATGGCGGATCTGGGGAGCCAGCTGGGCGGTCTGGCGAACGAGTCGCACACGACGAGCTCGTGGGCTACTGGAGGGTCGACGATCTGGCAGGACATGAAGAAGGGTTTTCACATCATTTCGAAGTGAGTTGAGGAGGGGGAAGTGGTTTTTTGGGATTGGTGAGGGATTGTTGATTGGGGTTGTGTTAAGTAATTTATGTAAAGGTTTTTGGGTTGTTTTTGAAATTTTATGTTTTTACTTAAGTCTACTATCACTATCTATATTCTAGTTTTTAAAAGTCGAATTGAATGTATAAAATAGTTAAATTGAAAATTTCTGACATAGTTTTTGTGAATTAAACTGGCGATAAGGTAAATGCAATATCTTAAACACTTTACGTATCTCCAGTAATATGCTCTTCTTGACAGTGAACTAATGACCTACTGTAGAAAAATAAACAAATTAGGTAATCAAATATTGTGCACTTTATTGCAAGGTTATCGTTAATGAGTTTTTTCATAACATTGAGACACAAATATAATCTTGAGACACAAAATTAATCTTTTTATAAACTACGAAACAGTTAAGAAATTACCGTAAATATCCCGGTTTGATGTAAACAATAACAATCGTCTGGGTATACGCAACAGCTTCCAGTGCAACATATCAGGAGATATTGAGTTTTGTTAAATTTTCTTACATTTCTTTAGCGCGTGTAATTTAAAATTATCAGTAATAATTCCAGATTTGAAAGTATAAAGATATAATATAAAGTATATAGAGTATAAATATTTAGTATAAAGTAGTTATCGACTATTATAAGAATCCATTTTTTCATTACATTTTTAATTAACAATAAAAACGTGGCAATAAGATACTGTTTAAAAATTTTATTTCAGATCAAAAATATTAGTACATGCAAATAAATTAGATGCATATGAATGAAATGAAATGCATGCATATGAAATCATTTGTGAACTCTAAAAAGTAACCTCGGAAATGGCTGTGTAATTCGATATAGTATAATGGGACTACAATTCTCCATCAATATTTTGTCGTATTTAAAATAATTTAAAAATAATGTTTAAATGTATTTTTTAAGCTTTAATTTTTATATTTAACTTTTATGTTTTATGATTTGATTCACGTTATTTTTTAACATTGACAGGTTACAGGATTCCACACTCATTGATTGCCAAAAAATTAGGGATTCTTAAACCGCAAATGTTACACAATCTAATGGTCAAACATACTAAATGAAACAAAATAAATATAATACACTCTATAATACACTAAAATTAGTTAGGCATACATAAAAAAATTAATTATAATGAAATTTAATAGTAATCAACCGTAATATTAATGTATCAAATTTGTCCTTAAATGTACAGTAAAATATTTCTACCTATATTTATCAATCTTACCTCTTCTAGGGAATTCGGTTTGCTTTCGACGAGGGCTCTGCAGCAAGCGGTGCGGGAGGAGACGACGGTCTGTGAACGCTTAAATCTCCTTCTGGACGTGCTGATAGCTCACAGAACCCTCTGCGAGAGACACGAGCGAGGCGTTAGTGCAGATCACCAGCGTGCCCTGTCCACGATGCTGTCCCTCAAAAAGCGCCAGATGCAAGGCGTCATCCGAGGAACTGATGTGAGTTTTCAAACTATTTTAGATTTGGGAGTAAATCACTCAAAAAGCTTTTTAAATCTTTATTTCTGGCTATTATATGTTAAAATCTTCAGAGCTTTAAGTGTATATTATTTTTTTTTAATAGATCTACAAAGTAAGATATTGGCTGTAATATGCTTAATTAATCAACGACACAATGTATTACTATTTGTTTGATAATATTATCATTGAATTGAAATTATGACACACTTTCTGATATCCCAATTTTGATTTTTAAAAAATTAATACTTTCGAATCAATAAATTAACTTTATATTTTTAAATTACAGGCCGATACGGTGGAACATTTGGAAAATAGGATGGTTGCTCAAGAATCCGTGATCGCCAATGTCGAGCTAAGGAACCAGTTTTCACTTCACTGCCTGCATATGGAAACTCAATTGGTACATGCACACCTCGAAATTTTAGCAACAGTTTTGCAAAGTCTCGTTAGTGTCCAAATACGCGGACATTCGGAGGTAACTTTATAAACCAAGTTTTAGTATTAATTTTTGGAACCTACATTACTTATTAATCGTAATTTATAGCTGGCTGAAGTCTGGAAATCAATGGAGCCGACAATAACGAAATGCTTGCCAGAAAAAACAACCGGTGGATCGAATGGTGTCTCTTAGCAAATGGAAATTCTGATTTGCCTCAATTGTTATTTTATTGATTGTAAAATCATATGGAAAATTTTTAATAGTTACCTTCGAGAGCGTTCGAATGAGTGTTAAAGTTTAAAACTGTTCGATCATCTTTGAATATTTATGTATTTTCTCAAAGAGAGCAAATCAAAAAAATTCTAAAATTTAATGAAAGATCGTGATAGGAAATTATTGTTGCGAGATCGATACCCTCGATTTTTTACATAAATGAGAAAAGTGCCTTGTAATGTAAACGAATGTACATATTGTAGAATGAGATAAATATTTATACATACAACGTCAAAAACGAAAGTCTTACCCAGCAAAGTGATCAGGAAATCGTGCAATAATGGTTTGTTACATGAAATCGAAGATACGTGCCAAGCGCAGCCTAAACGATTACATTCAAAGATTACACATTCTTAAACATTCCTTACGTACTTAAATAACAAATGTCAAAGTTACTAGAAACAACGACAAAATGGGCTCCAATTTTAGCATTTGAAATTAGAAAAAAATATAGAAATACAATCTTACGAATATAAGAATAATGCAATCAAAAAGCTGGAAATATTTTGAAAATGATTTTAATAATACGCAGTGCTGTTTACAATTATTTTTATAAAGAATAAATTATATTCAAAAGAAATATAGTTATCCATTTTAAAGTTGTAAATAGGTATAGTGTACGTAATAGTTATTTTAACATTAATTTTTACGACAATTTATATGAATATAATTTTTTATGAAACTATACATATAAAAACATTTTTTACAACGATTGTACAACTTTTGCATAATGTTACATTGTAAATAATTATGTATGTTGCATTTTTAATAATAGTTTTCCATTATTGTACTGTACCTATAAATAAATATACAATGATGTTTATAATTATCAAAATTGTGAATTATAAAATTTTTACCAAAAATTTATTATTATTATTAGAACTATATTTTTAATATTACTTATAACTTTGATTTCTGAATATTACAATATATACAAATAATTTAAAAGTGTTTTATAAAATCTAAGCGCTTTCAATTTTTTAATCAAATTGTTAAATGATTAAATTCAAATAAAGTGCGTATTTTACGTCTTAAAGCAGCTTTTATCATAATATAAAGTTCAACTATTTAATTAATGAAAACATAAGGCATGCCATAAATATTATAATTAGAAAAGTAATTATTATGAAAATCAAGTAAGAAACATAATGAACGAATAAAACAAAAATGTTTTCTTTCTAAATTATAAACTCATAAACATCGTTTGTTACAAAAAAATCAGCTCTAGAGATTTACGTGATAGAAGGAGTTTTTCAATTATAAACATCAATTTAATTACCTGTGTAATTGACATTTTATAACAATAGACACTATTATGTGTATAATTTATACTAGGCAATTGAAAATTTTATCATGTGTTGACTAGAAATTCTGCTCAGAATATGATCAATTTTCTATCAGAAACATTATAACTTTTTAAAAACATATTTTCAATGGTAGAACATTTCGATACGGATGCGAAAGGTGGTTATTTCCCTCATGAGATGTTTTGCCCAAGCAAAGCGAGAGTGAAAAGTCAAACTAAGCAAAAATCACTTTTAACACCAGTATCGAACCGTATTTTATGCCACGAGGGCCGAAAAATCATCTTAAAATTAGAATTTTTAAGTTAGAGTGTCAGAAAAACGTTTCGATAAAGTGTTTAAAACTTTTCATGTTATTAGAAATATTTTCGGGTCACATAAAACCCATCTCCATTATTGATAGTAATCGATTATTTCAAGCGACCAGTTTTTATTTAATAAATTTGATAAATTTTCAAAAATATTCCTCATTCAATAATTACAATATAATTACAATATGAAATGAATACAATTTCTTGCTATATGAAAGAAACAGAAGCAGCAGCTATTTTATTCTTGCACAATAAAAATTAACATTGATTACCAGTTCGAGCATTAGTTAAACTATGTCTATATTAAATTTTAATTAAAATAAAATGAAAAAGACTTTCTACTGGATAATGAACTACATTTATTCTTAAAAACAAATAACTTTTAGAAAAAATACGTCATATACATTTTAATCTATTTATTGTCACTATTCTTGGCATAATTGCTTTCCTTCGTCTAGAAATTCACAGAGAATGTCCAATAACATTTTTTCATAACTATGATCTTTTTTCATACTTTTTTCTATAATACTATACCTATCACCAAGCATCCAGTCAATCAAATTTTGTGGATCGTTTACCGTTTCTATCAAATCTTCTGGTTTCATGTAAACACCAGGCAGGTACTTTACACCATAAGCCATACCTATTATTCTATATTTTTTGTATTCATTTAAAATGTTATCGTAAGATGGAATTTTTATTTTGCTGTTTTTTTCTAGTAAGAAGTCACGTAAAATCGAGTAATAGTGTTCAAGCATACTAAATTCTAATTTTCTACGAATTTCTGGAGTAGTGTTCAGATACAGTAGCATAGCTACATCTATCGTAGGCGAAGCATATCGCAACAGTTGATAATCTACTAAAATACATTTAGGCGGAATACTATTATCAAACATTAGATTATTGTTCCAAAGATCATTGTGACATACGACATTACATCCATTGTCTTTGTCCCTTACCAACTGATAAATTTTTTCATGAATCTTCGGCACTAGACTTGAGTTAAGACCGAATTTTTTCGCCAATGAGGCTGCAGCGTCGAAGCCTACCTGAGTAGCTTTTCCCCAATTATTAGAATTCGAATAAAATTTCTCAACAAATAAATTAGGATAAGCTTCATCAAATCTTTTTCCCATCCGAGCCTCAGCGAGTATGGAACATGCGTGAAATCTGGCTAACGTTGTTAAAGCGGACCTCAATAATTGTTCGTCTAGACAATAGTCAGTTGATATGATGAAACCTTTTTTATCAATGTTTTCCAAAACAATGACTTTTTCATTAGCCAGATAACATTGAGGTGACCATTGTTCTCCATCGTTGTTCTCGGCCATCTTAGGAAGGATTTCGCTAAAAAAGCTACTTTCCTCAAAAAATATGTTTTCGTCTACTAGTGAGTTTCGGGTTATAGATGAGTCAGGTCGCGTTTTAACAAAGAAAGTGTGAGTTTTTGGATTACTGTCTTCTTTTGATAGATCTTGAATATCGACACTTAATAGATAATGGGATCCCAGAATGCCTTTCTTATCTTTTGAAAAAAGATCTATTCGGTGGTTGATGATTTTAACGTTAGCGCCGATCGCTCGAGAAACTATAATCTCGATATCTTTGATCGATATTGAAATCATGATGCTAGAAATATTTAAAAAAAATAGTGTAAACTATAATAATTGTTCTGTTTCGTAAAAAGTCTTATTTACAGTAAAGCAAAAAAGGAGGTAAATACACTTTGTCAACGAAACTATCGATTGCTAGTAATTAATTGAAATTCGAAACTTGACATGTAACTATAGACACTTTAATTTAGGTACATCTTCGTTTAACACTAGAATAATACTGGAATTTTCTTTCCTGTAATACTTGCGTTTCTTAATTTAATTTATTTAAATTTCAGTTTTATATTATTTTAAAATTTACAAAATTCTATCTTTGCAGTACAGTAGTTGTTAGATTTTTAATGTAATACTGTTTTTAACACTTTATAAACTAGACAAAACTTGTGACTACTTGTGCGATAAAAATAAGAAAATGACGTTCCTGTAAGAATGTAACTAGCGCCATCTATGAAAGCTTTACTAGAAATAGTAGAAGGTGATAAAAATATTAAAGATACATATGCTACGTTACGTTACATCTGCATAGTATGAATATTAACAAAACTTGGAAATTGAAAAAGTATGAGAATTAAATTCAAAACTAAAAAGAAATTCTTTAATTTACGCATTTTATACACTCTAAACTCAAAAGTGCGAAATCTGAAAGTAAAAAGTTTAAAACCTAAATTTTAATCTTTATAAAAGCTTAAAATGTAGGTTCTAAATCAATATTGTACTATTATTGCATCAATTATTTGCCTCAGCAATATATTATAGATATTACAGCAACATAACTGTAACAATATTATATAGAAGA
>JAPYZA010007090.1:0-10449 GCA_030522685.1 Eupelmus azureus
ACACATACGCACGCAAAGCTCTTAATGCCCAGTAATGCCTAACCGATATGCCAGTGGATTTATTTTGTTGCCGAGGCTCAATAGCCCAGTCTAACTCGATCAGAAACGTACCTCGAATTAAAATACTCGTAGCCGGGCGATTTTTCTCTCTTTTTAGAGAAACGCAGATCCGATTTTACATGTAAGTTTATTTAAGCGAGGATTTTTCTTTCGCTCCCTTGGCTTTTATTTCACGTGCGTATATACGATTCCAAGCGCGTGTGCTGAAAGAGCGCGCGGCTAGTCAGGCGCGATATATTTAAGAAATTCCGCGCGCGCTGTTTGTGACGAAACGTCTCGACCTCTTTCCTTTCCTCTTTTTTTCTTCGTTCTTCGCGAAGCGGCACGTTCCGCCGGACTTTGGCATTTCTCTCGTCCCTCTGTATGTGGCAGCTCTGAGACTTTTCAAATTACTCCGCGCTCTCGTTTGTCTAATGGAGACTATCTGTTAATCATTTTTAAAATTTTTTTCAAACCGACTTGACTGTTTTTGTTTGTTCTCGGATGAATCATTTCGAGATACAAGTTTTTTTCGAAAAATCAAAAGTTTGGGTTATTGGGATTTGCAATTAGAACAATCAGTTGAAATTTGAAAGAGAAATAAAGTTTTGCTACTAGTGGCATAAATCGGTACCCCATGCATATATCATGTCTGACATGAATAAAACTAATTTTATTCTATGAAGAACGTAGAAAAAAATTATTATCTCTGTCCATTAAATTTTAGTACGTATAAAAGTTTTGATTTTGGCTTTTTCCTCATATGTGATTCTCGGAAGTGTTGTTGCCATCCGTTCCAATTTAAATTGTCAGACATTTTTATTGCACTATATATTCAAGATTTATGTTCCATCTTTTTCTGTTAAAGAAAAGCATTTGCATAAACAGTGGGAATTTCACTTTAAAAACCAGAGTAAAAGTGCTCTTCTTTAATAATATTAAAATAAAATTAATCCAAACAAAAAAAGCCCACCAACCAAGTTCTGCTTAGAAAATTGAAACAAAGTTATTTAAGCGAATCAATGATGAAATTTTCTTTATAGATCTAATAATATATATAGCTTACTAAAATCTAACCTTATTTGTTGTTGTTTCAGATGTGCGGAGGGCTTCACGGGACTGAGATGCGAGACCAAGGACGTCATCAGTACCGGAAGTGTGTATAACCGTCACAGGGCGCCATTTTCTTGCAAGCTCGGACTCTCGACCTCGTACTACTGCTAGCGATAGTTGATCGGGGCCCAATGAGTACATTGTCTTACTTGTATGGCGTTTCCCCGGTCGTTCGACAAACGAACGCGCTAAGCACTAACGATTAATGACAAATCAATCCGCTATACTCTTACTCTCGCGAAACTAAAGCGGAAAGTCGGACACACGACTAAAGTAAACGTTTATACACGCGCATAAGCGAGAAACAGGCAGGTTTATTATACAGAGATTTGCGAGAGATTTCTGGAGAATCTGAAGAAAGGAGAAATATTATAAATACGTCTAGGCATCCTATATATATATATATATATACGTATAGAAAACGCGTACGAGTCGCGTGGGTGCACGTGAGCAGGAAATTTCGGCTGGAAATTTCCGAGTAGATAGGCGCTTTAGGTGCGCGTGCGCGCTGTTTGGGAAAACTGCGCTACTGCACGCAATCAACTTGGGCCAATAACGATGCTTTTCCGCGTTGGGCATTAGTAAAGGAGATGACGCGCACGAAGCAGTGCGCTCAGTAACGAGTTTTAATTGTAATGATAATTCAAGTATATAGATATACATAATCGTCGTCTTAAAGCGAGATGAGACTGTAATTACAACAAAAAAATTAATAATAATTAATGATAATTGCGAGGTCGCGCGCGGCGCGCACGTGTCGCAATCGTGTGTACCGGGCGTTCAGGCCTTTTAGGACTATATTACATTATACGTATATACATAATACAACACCTCTTTTTTTCACTCATAGAAATTTTGGAGAAACGAGGAACGTCTCCCGTGGATTGGAAGAGAGAAAGTCGAGAGAGAAAAGCCCCGATTTTTCATTGATTTTCAAGTCCTTTGAAAAGTTATGTGTGCGCGAACGTTTTGCGAATGTCGAAGATCTCCAGGGTTTTTTCGTGCTTACGAGTGGATTGCGGACATTTTTTTAATGATAAATAGATTTTATATTTTTATTATATTTCTATCTAGAAGACCTATAGTTGATTTTTTACATATTTTATATAAATGCAATGAAATTTAGATTATAAAGTTTTTACTTATTTATACTGTATTTAAGACGATATCGTTTTATCCTCTTTTTTTACTTTTATGCATATAAGTATTTTGCTGTTAAATATATTATTAAAAAAATAGTTTAATAATATTTACTAAACTCGTGCAAAAATTGTTAGCAAATTTTCTATTTTTCTTCAGAAAACTGTTAGCATTGTTTCGAAGATCCGAAAAACGTTCATAAAATTTGATTATTGAAATAGTTAATACTGAGTTTAAAAACTAAATATCAAACTCGAGACTGTTAGTAGTTTTCTCTTTACAAGTTTGTCAATTTGTAATGAGCTTTTGCATAAATATTGGCCAATGTTTGAATTAACAATAGTTATTTGAAAATAAAAAATATAGTATAAACAAATGAAAACTATCTAATTTCAAGCAGAAGGCTGTAGAAGCCCTATAGCTGCGCATAAAATAAGCGAAAACCCTCCGTGCAGAGATTTTGAATCCGCAATGACGTGCGCGCGATCCCGGGGGCTCTAGAGAAATAAGATGCCGCTTAAATTCAGTCGTGTGCGCCCCTGTAAATTTTTCGTTCCTCTCTCTCGTCCTTTTTAAAGTAAAGGCCAACAAGGCGCGGAGAAAACGCGCGACAGCGCGTCGAAAATCCCTCGGCAGGGATTTTCACCTTTCCCCTCGGCCCTCGTATATATTTTCGCGCACGGCAATAGCGTCCGCGCGCGCAAGCTCGCTCGGCCGTTACCTTTGTATAATGCGACAACGCTTTCCCTTTTCTTCATTCGCTCGCTACTTTTTACCTTCATGCCCAAGATATATTCTACATGTATATTGAATTTTTTTTACAAACGAATATCTTTAAAAATCTCTTTTTCTTTTTTGTAAAAACTTTATTGAATTTATAAGAAATTAGTGCTCTTCGAGTTGTTCTTGCTGATGTGAATTAGCGCGCGACGCGAGCTTAAAAATGAAGAAAAAAATCTCTGAAAGTTCTCTCTTCCCCTCGTTTCTCTCTTATCGTTTCTACGGAGAACCATACCAAAGAGTCCCGGGTCTCGATCCCGACAAACCCTAGCCTTCCCT
Source organism: Eupelmus azureus (assembly GCA_030522685.1). Taxonomy (NCBI): domain Eukaryota; kingdom Metazoa; phylum Arthropoda; class Insecta; order Hymenoptera; family Eupelmidae; genus Eupelmus; species Eupelmus azureus. The sequence continues at coordinate 3,352 of JAPYZA010007090.1, forward strand.
TCCTCTTTCCCACGTGTACACTGGCGCTCGAGAGGCGCAAAAAGGCTCTCCCGGGCGAAAGTTTAGATTATTGCGAGCGACGCGACGTAATAACGGCAATGATGAGATAACGGCGACGAGGACCGCTAAACTACACCCCCCGACGATTTCACGCACAATCAACGGGCAAGATGTACTTATATAATGCATAAATAGATAAACGTGAAGACACGAGCGATCGTTTCGAGGCTGGCTAATATAAGCATGTATCGGTGGCATTTTCTTTTACTGGTTTTTTCCTTGAAACATGAAAACATCATTACCAACGTCTCGCCCCGCGCGCACGCTGTTATCTTACAGGTTCGCCCCCAGAGCGATTTCCTCCTTAGTCGATGGTTCTTTTTTCATCTAATTTTTAACTTGTTAAGATTTTTCTTAAATGTTGAACCGCACTAAAGTCATTGCTCTTTTAACCAATTTAGAGTAATTTCTTATGAGTAGTTTTATTTACATATAGTATCGATTAAGTTTATAAAACTGATTGTTTTAATTAGACAGAATTGCGTGTTTGGTGAAATATTTCGCTGGTAATAAATTACTTCAATGTATGAACAGAAATTGAAAAATTAAATTCATATGATTTCGTTAAATTGTTAAGCAGCGATACTTTTTAAAAAGAATTACATAATTAAGATATTCTATGATTTAATGAAAGCTTTTACGATGAAATGGGAATAAAAATTGTCATAGGCTATTACTGCCGTGGCATTTGTTCAAATGAGTCGAGAATCGCGGCAATTTTGAACGCGGCTTCTCTACTTTCATTCAACATCTCAAAATTAAATTTCTTCTACTTACAAAACTTTGCTCCTTCAAAGTTGAATCTCATTCCAAAAGACGCGAGTAAAATTTGAAAAGCCAAAAAAGAGCCGTCGACTGTAATCCACACATATGTATATGTACAGGCTCCGAGGGGGATCGAGACGAGGTCGGGAAAAGTTAATGAAAATTTTCGAGGAAAAAAGAAAACAGAGCTGCGTTGCGATTATAATACGTTGTATAAAAAAAATTAGGTCGCGGCGCGCACTCGCGCCCTTAGATAAGCTAATTAACGAGAGTAAAAGGAAGAAAGGAAAGCGCAGAAGGAGATAAATTAAGAGACGGTTTGGCACATACGCATAAACACGCACACTATATCAGCAGCGAAATAACGAGGATTTTACATCAACAATAAAAAACATATACAAATGAACCCCGAGCGTTGGATAAAAAAAAGCGGAGAATGAGAATAAAGGACAACGCAGCCGAGAATTCACGACAACAACGGTAGCGGATGCATGGCTTCTTTTTGTCAAGCGAGAAAGAGAGAGAGAGAGAGAGAGAGTGAGAGAGAGAGAGAGAGAGAGAAGATCCGTATTACGTTCACCTTCAAAGCGTTCTCCCTCGATAGACGCGCTTTTCTTTTGCGCGCAAACCTGCGTTTTATTTGTGTGATGCGCGCGCGCGTGTGAGACACCGAGAGCGAGTGACTTCTTGGTCGTTTTTATGGAATACGTTCTTTTATTTTGTTCTGCTCTCTCGCGTTCTTTTGTATTATGTTTTCTCTCTCTCCCTCTCCCTCTTTCTTTCTCCTTCTCTCTCTACTTTCTTGTATGTTCGCTGTATTATTTTGTTTTCCGTTCGTTTACGTACATACATATGCATAAATATATATATTTTTTTTGTCTGCGACGATCGAAAAAGCAAAAAGCGCACTGACGCAAGTTCTCGTGGAGTATCAGCTAGCTCCCTCGACGAATGAGATGAATAAAAAGCGGATTCTGCGGGACGATTATTCGCGCGCTGTGTGCTCCAGCAGTCTCGGGACCCTATTTATGTTTTATATCAAATTATATATATATTATATAAATATGTGTATAAATTTCTAATTTATTTATTTAATTGATTAATTTTATTGATTTTATGATTAAACATCATCACCACCTCAAACAAAATGACTTTTCAGTTGTTGTTTTTGCACTGCACTTTTTTTTTATTTTCGTCATCATATGTCTACGTTTATTTTTCCTTTGTTGTCGCTGACTTCTGTTTGCATGCTGACTCTTTGCACCGGCTTATTTTGCCTTCTAAAGGTAGGTGTTATTCATGTTTTTCGTTTGATTATATTTTGTTAAATTATCATTCTTTTTGATCCGCGACGATCTTAACGAGGCTTTCATTACCATTGCTACATCATTTATTAAAAGAGCGGAAATATAACTTCAAACAAATATTAATTCAAAGCAAGTTAACAACAATTCATTAAAATGTTTAAAACAAGTTTAAAGTAGTTCAAGAAATTATTTGCCGAGACAAACGAATTAATGAAACAGTTTCACTAAAAGAAAGGTTATTTAAATTTTGATTCGCTAAAAAGTTGGGAAAAGCTAATGGTTAAAACATTTGTCAAGCTATAGGTGTCAGTTTGTAAAGCAACCCTTTTCCCGTCGAGGCATGAAAACGCGATGCTTCAAATAGCCGAGGTAATTTCCTAGCCAGATTTTTCAACTCGCATTAATCCTTTTATAAGATCGTTTCTGCCCCCCCCCTTTCCCTCCTCCTCCTCCAAACAACAACAACTTCCCTGGCAACTGCTTCTCGCGCAGCCGTCCGCTTAACAAGGCAAAACAAGCGGAACAAAGGAGCGGAAAAACTCCTGGCAGCAGTGGGCAGAAACAAATTGAAAAGAGCTATTTACAGCAGGCCAAGCCTCGTTGCGATCGTTCGCGTGCTCAAATTATTATTTCAACCCTCTGTCCCGAGCGCACCTCTTTTATTTTCCGGCCCGGCCGAGTATCTCGAAAAGCGCTAGAATAACGCTCGGAAAGAAAGAAAAAACGAAGCGGCAAGCGATCGGCGGAAAATCCGAAGTGAAAGGAGACATCAAAAAGGAGAGTAGCGCCGCCGCGCTACCGATAGAAATCGAGCTCTCTCGCTTGGCGACCGATATAAAATAAGCCAACTCGTCGTCGAACGTAAAACGGCCGGCGCGTTTTATGCGCCGCCGAGAGACTCGGGGCTGAATCTACCTCTCGCTCGCTCGCGCGCGCGCACCGGTAACAAACTTTAACTCCCGAGCGGCGCGCCCGTAACGAGAACGAACTGCTCGTCTAACTGACCCACCCTCCTACCAACCCCCCTATACACACCTGCACGCCGACGTTGGCTGCATTCGTGTATACTTCACCGGATATCTATGTTGCTGCAGTCTTTTTCGAATGCGCGCTCATACGCGCCGGCGTTTCTCGCCTCTGTGAGAAGAGAGATTTACTTCTTTCGATACTACCTGCCCCTTTCGATTCTTTACGGATGCAGCTGCGTACCCAGAATCACGATTGTGAGTTTTAACATACTATTTTTCTCTTTGCTAACAATGACTTTTACATTTATGTTGATTATTTTTTCAGTGCTTTGGTAGGTGCTTGGTACAAGTGGATATTTATGTTACTTTTAATGAAACCTTACGAGATGGAAAAAATGATATTAATAAGAAAACTGGATATAATACATTTGTAATGTTTCATAAAAGGTACCATGTAAAGAATACAATTTAAAATGCATTTAAATTTAGTTTGTTATACTTATATAATCTATTATTACAACTCGGCTGAAAAGAGCTTCTTTATATCCAGCGTATAAATTCACAAAAAGCCACTTTCGCATAATGACGTAATGTTTTAAAATCAACTCTTACTACGACGATTCCATTGAAATAAAGAATCTCTTTTCGCGTGTAACATTACAGGTAGCTCATAAAAAAGAAAAGCAGGCATATTTTTTTCAGTCGTAGCACCAGCATAGCGCGGCGAGAGTCAAATTACTCTCAAATATTTCCGCGCATTCCATATTTCTCCAGCTCGTAACTGCACACTTTTCGCGTATCCCGCAGCTATCCCTGACGCATAAACACACGCGGCGCAGTAATGCTAAACCCCAGGCCATTAACATTACATCGTGTATACACAGGTATAGAGGCATCTATCCCGGCTTAATGCAGGTGCACGCGCGCTCGCGCCGGCCCGCAGCGTGTAAAAACTCTCCAGGCCGCATCAGATAAGTAGAGAGTCGGGAGAGCCGGCTGGCCTTATATCCACTAAAAGTCTAACCGCGGATGAAACTGCTGCGCGCGAGAAAAGTAGGTTTTTGGCCGAATGAGACGCGCGCGCACTGTTGGTTATACCGCGCGTTTATAAAGCCAACCCTCTCGCATGTATATACATAGCCGGCGAGGAGGGAAAAAGAGGAAAGGTAACCAATGCGCGAGAGCGCACACACACACTTTTTGGTTAAACTAAAAGAAAAGTCCTGTATACAGTAGGTTTGGAGAAAAAAGCCTCGCCGCTGCAGTAGGCGTGCTTCTCTGCAGTCGGTGGCGCTTATAAGTCTGCGGCTGCACTCACGTGTGTATACGTTCACATAATCCGCTAATACGTATATACAAAAGTGAGGCGCGTGGAACTTGGGGGTCGGGCCGGCCAGGAAACTTGGCCCAGCGCTAGCTCGGACCGCGCAATATTAATATCAATGCCGAGAGTGTCAAAAGTTTTCGAGGATCGCCGAGTCGGCCTGCTCTCGAGTGGTTTCGCCTCCCCCGTGCAAGCGCGCGCCGATATATACCCAAGCCAACTTCCTGCACGGTTCCCTCTCTCAATTTTGCTCTGTTGCAGTGGCGAGCTTATCTGGGAGAGGGTGGGGGGATATATTCTCGAAAAAGAGAAGCTCTTGCCAGGCACTGACCCCTGGCTGATAGTGTAGGCTCGATTATGAAGTGCAGTGGAGCGGCCAGGTGAACGCGCGTTACTGGCTCCTGCTTGGTCAAATTAATTTGGCCATGTTGAGGATATCAGACTTTCAGATGTGGGGGATAGTAATTTTGATAAAGCTGTTAGTTGTTGCTTATTTTGCAAAAAACTTTAGTTTATCAGGAGGGATGAGGAGTAGCAAAAATTAGAAAGATATAATATTTTAAAAGAATCTAACTTCTTTTTTCACGTGGCAATTAAAACATTTAAATTCTGATTTCTTACAGATTTTCAAATATCCAAAATTATTAACTAATTTTTGTCAGTAGTTTTGTAAATGAATTTCAATTTCGTCAATATCTAATGATAACGACCCTTAGATTATCCATCATTTTTACAAGTTATTAACGAAAAACACTAAAAATTATAATGCTAAAGTTCTGCAGAAATTTAGATTACTCGAAAAACCTTCTTCAATTTTATAAAAATATTCTGATGACTTTTCTTTGAATAATAGCAAGTTGAGTATACAGTTTGATGCTCCGCAGTAGTATGGACCCACGTCGATATAACCCTTCATACTTTAGCTACCTTAAAGTAAGAAGTATCCATTTGCGCGGTAACCTTATTTTATGAATCTTTATAAGTGTCACTTAACTACTTAATTTGAAGTTTCATAAAAGGCTACTTTATTTTCTGTTTCTGTTATAATTTATCTTCTTAAATTTCTTTAATTGTAAAATACTTAAGAAAGCTCTACATCTATACTAAAAACAAGGTTATAAAATTAAGTTTTTTACACTTTATTTAAAATTAAAATTCATAAAACTCTGAGTGTATGCATTCGATTCGGTACACATTAAATTTTCATCCCAAGATTCCATTGCAGTATTAAGTAATAGAAAAATTACTTAATATCATATTCAAGAAATAGAATATTTATTGAACAAAAAATAAACTAATTACTTTTATAAACGTCGAGAGATCTACTTAATTGCTTTATAATTAAATTTCTCTAGCTCAGAATTTTACATCGACTGCTTAATAATTGAAAGAAGATAGGTTATTCTTCAATAAATTCGTTTAAAAAATATTTAAAATATATGCCGGTACCGAGAAAAAAGGCAAGCCAATGAATCATCGAAATGTTATTTTCATCGTTCCATCTTCGTTGCGCAATCCCGGGCTTTTTTGTACGGCGTGCAGCTGGTGCTCGCGCGAATGCTTAGGCGTAATGAAATATCGCTACATCACGGGCGCGCCGCGAAAGGGTTTTCGCCAACTTGAAACTGCGATACTGCGCGCAAGCTTCTTCTTTCTTCTTTCTTCTTCTTAGCCTTCGGCTTCTTCCTTTTTTCGGCGCCCCCGGTTACGTTCTTATTCCGGGGCTACTCCGCCACGGAGATTTCGAACTTTCTCGTTTTCGCGCAAAGGCAGAGAGAGAGAGAGAGAGAGAGAGAGAGAGAGAGAGAGAGAGAGAGCGAGTGAGCGAGCGCAAAAGAGAGAGAGAGGCTATACTTATGCGTCCAGCAGTTGCGGTTGTGCTGCATCGCGGATCAATATCAGACCCGCCGCCACCCCGCAGTACACCCGCTACCGAGATTCAAATTACTGTATGAGTGAGATATTGAAAGGTTGTTTTTAGTGAGTTATTATTGAAATTATGTTGTGCTGGTATAATGAAAAACAAAATAGTGAAAACTAGACGCGTTAATTTTACGAAGGTACAGTTATTTTAAAATTATTATAACTGTTAATTTGATGACTGGAACGTGTCATTATAATTTTTTCATAAGCGTATTGAACAATCTATTTTATTTTGATATGCGTGCAATGTAAAATAATTGAAAAAGAAGATATGATTGATCGACGGTTATAAACACTTTATCGATTGTCGATAAAGTGAGATAAAAATTATCATAAAAAATTAAAAGTATTTCTTTAATATTGCATTAGAAGATTCAGTAATATTGCATTAAGATAGTTGTTTCCCAATCTATAGTTTGTGCTTAAGAAATATTTGTTGATTTGACAAAATTTTCACTTTTTGCATAAACGTAGTATTCCTATAAATAAATACACACGCCAAATTTCAGATCGATTCATCGTCTATTTTTTGAGATATATTCAACTCTTTCTATTTCTATTGCAGTATATCTGTATATATGTAACATTAATGGACTTTGATCGAATATATGTCAGAAATGAAGCAGTGAATCTTCTTGAAATGTAGCATGAGTGTTTATTTATAACAAAACTATATTTATACAAAGTTTGAGAAATCTCTCGAATCAGTAAATATTTCTAGAAGCATAAACTAGAGATTGGGAAACATATA
>JAPYZA010007091.1:0-10449 GCA_030522685.1 Eupelmus azureus
ACGGCGTGAAGTTGGCCGAATATAGCATTCAATAATAAGCTACTTAGGTCACGGAAAACTGTGACTTAAGTGCGGATTTAAGGCACAGTGTGCTATAAAGTAGTTTTGGAGATTTTTGGGTTCTCTTATTGAAAATGTACAAATATCCACAGAAATACAAAAATCTCCAAAAATGATTTATAGAATTGTTTCACAATTAAACTGGATATTGTTTATAATAAATACCAGAAAATGTCATGAGTATTTTAAAAATTTTTTCGGTCACTATAATTTTTTAATAAAATTGTAGAAATGCTGATGAAAAGGTAAAATAGAGATTCTCCATTTTTTACCGTTTTACCTTAAACATAGACAATTTCTTCTAACTCGTCCTTAGTAGACCATTAGTCAATAAAAGTTTCGCAAGCTTCGCCGAAGTTTCCTATTAAATATTGGAAATTCGATTACAAAACACCTACAAAATTTCATCCCAAGGAAACTCCCACTACAACCTTATACTCTATTTATTCCCGAGAATCCGCACCAATTCTCTCATCGAAGAGCTTTCGCGAGCTTCGCGAAAGTCCGCGATCCCAATCGCGCCAGACATCGACCCCGACTGTAGCATCCTTGGACCCTCGGGACATCGAAGATGTTGCTACTGGCGTTATTATAGTCCTTTCCCGTCGCTCATCCTCGCGACCTGAAATCGCTCTTGCATTGGTTATAGACAGGTCTGGGCTGTCCGGCAGAATGGTTGCACTAGACCTCGGCGAACGGGGTGCACCAAGGGCGAGAGCTGCGGTACTCTCGTTACCGGAATTGCTGCTACCGGCACGTGAGCGAGGCGTTCCGCCGGACACCGAGCCACCACCAGCGGTGGCGAGGTGACGTGAACGTCCGGTAGGTGGCCGCTGGCCATCCTCACAAACTCGCGTGTGGCGCCGATTTGAGAAACGAAAGTAGCCGCGTAGTCGCTCCTTTGCTAACCTAAAAGTAGAAAAGTAAAGATTTTGTATAGACAAACAGTTAAAAAATAGGAAAACTGAATTATAAATGTATTCTCAATTTTTTATCAGACAAATAATAGTAAAGGTTTTTATTTTATAATTTTTTTTTTTTTTTTTTTAACTATAAATATTAAGAAAAATTATTTCATTGTATCTTATACTACTACTAGTTCTATACGGTTTATTGATAATACCGTAGCTTACGTAATAAGAACGATTTATTCAATATTTCGTTGGCCACGTGCACAAAGATGACTTACTTCTAATAGAGCCATAGCTTCACTAATTATATGGATTGAATTGGAGAGCTTACGTCACTGTAAAAATTTGGTAGACTCGCGGATGCTTCTGACCACAGGTGTCAATGTTTAAGAATGAAAGAGCATTTTTAAATAATTTACATTTTTAATTATTCTTAGCAATAGGATGGGAAGTTTTTTGTTTTATGAAAAAAGATATTTTGAGTCGAATTAAAAGTGAGTGGATAGATATTTCACAGCTAACATGATTGATGGTCACAAAAATGGAGTTTATATATTGCTACTCAAACCATTGAACTTATAAAGGCTTTTTGAATCGTCAAGTGGACAAAATGTACTTATACTACATTTTTTTAACAAAATAAGATACAAAACTAAGTTTTTCGCATTAATTTGTATGAATGGTATTAGTATATACAGCTTAAATGTTATTACCGAGACATCTTTTCTGAGAGAATTTTCAGTTTTAATTTTTATTGTTTAATTTTTTTATGTAACTTTGACATATATTTAACGCGAGCTCAAGTTTTTCAGTTTTTTTTTTATTTTTGGTCCAGTTTTAAGCTCAAATATAAAACTTCTTTTGATTTTCGCTCTTATTGATATTTACAGCCCGGTGAGCGCAAAAGTGTTTAAGGTATCACAGACTCCGAAGTCAAATGAATGCTCACGATTAAAGATTACAAAATTCTTGATTAAATTGTACATATGGTGTTTATTAAGTATATTTATACGTTTTAAGGTCATTTAAGTAAAGATTCGGGTCAAAATAACAATGTTTGAATGATATAATTAGGTATTGTTTGTACGTGGCGCTGAACTATGCAGCATTACGGATAACATGGAAGAGGTTATCAAATCGCATATTTTTGCTTTTTCTACGGCGAATATCTCGCTAATTAGTTGGGCTACCCCTAATTTTTTTTCAACCATTAACAAGAATGGATCTTCAACTTTTATATTATATTTATGCATTATCCAATGAAGTAATTGTGTACTATAACGCGATAATAATAGTACATGTTACAGTGTGATACCTAATGTCTCAATGTATAACAACTTTAAAGAATTTTTTCTCCAAAATTAGTTCGGCAATCGGGGTTTAAAAAAATTGTAACATATTCATCGAATTTCAGAGAACCTCTTGTATTTTTTTTCCAAATTGTACCCAGTAATTGAATTCTGGGGAGAACTATCTTAACTCCAGCTGCAACGGGCACAAAAGTCTTTAAATTTACATGTTATATCCATGTTTCAAATTTTTATTCTATCACACGCCATCTGTGAACAGCCTGTGATACTTTGAACGCGTGAAGGCGTACCCGACATCGCGACATTTGTGACCCAAGCAAAGCGAGGGTAAAGAAAGTTCTTATAAGAGCTTGGTTACTTTCTACTCCCCCATTTCCCTCTCTAAAAATCTTAAGGACCCTTGTAAAAACAAGAGGCATTATACGCTGCGAGTCTCTCTCTCTCTCTCTCTCTCTCTCTCTCTCTCTCTCTCTCTCTCTCTCTCTTCTATTTTCGATTTCTAGTAGCCCAGTCGCACAAAACACGGAAATTTGCTTCACCATATATTCTATAGAAGCCTATATTACTACAGTTCTCGAGACATTTCATTCGAGCTTTCCCTGGAATTACTTGTGTATACATACATATAGTGAAAGATACAGCTGTAATCCAGGTGTAAATCAGTTTTAGAACCAAAGTTAGCCGTTAGTCCTGCTGTAATCCACTCTTTCTGGTACTTCTCTTTCTATCACTTCGCTCTCTCTCCCACTCTCTCTGTCACTCTCTCTCTCTCTCTCTCTCTCTCTCTCTCTCTCTCTCCCTCTCTCCCCCCTCGCTCTTTCTTTTTCTTCCTCTTTCTCTCCCTCCCTTTCTTTATCCCTCTGTCGCCCTCTCTCTCTCCCTCCCTCACTCTCTCTCTCTTTCTTTTTCTCTCTCTCTCTCTCCCTTTATTTGTCCCTCTGACGCCCTCTCTCTCTCTCTCTCTCTCTCTATTTATATTTACTTTGCTTGCACAATTGTGTACTAATATACGTATGCTATTTTGACATAACCAACAAAAGATGGTTTCTAAACAGTGGAATGGACAAAGACAAAGGATTAACAAAGGAAACGGAATAGGAAGGGTAAAATTTCGTAAATGGAATTAGAGAGATATTGGATAAAAGCAAATGAATGCAAGTTACAAAGCAGTTTTTAATATTTAGCGTTATAAATATTAATCGATGCTGACATTCTAGAATTATTTATTATTCGATTATAAATAAAATTATAATTGCAATTGAATAATTAAATATTGTATTACTATTGACTTTTTTACAACTTTATCAAAATAAGCAATAAACCAAAAATCGATTCTTTTCATAGATTTAATCATGACTTGTCCCCTTAAATATTCCAATAATTTTAATTTTATTAAATGCTAAAAATATTATATATATTTTACATAAGTTAATCTATACAAATCTAATTTATTGCGATATTAATAAATGACAATGGATGAAAATTCGTTAACCTTAATAGTATAATGAATACATAAATATTTTTTTGAGCTATTTTAACACAGAATTGTTGTATCTAAACAAGAACAAAAAATTTTACTAAAATGTGTTAAGTAATGTAAATATTTTTTTTTTTAATCTCAACTATCTTGTCCATTAAATTTTGTAATTTTCTTGGCTTTGAAACAAATCAGAAAGAATTTCGCGGAAAGAGAATCAGTATAGAAAATTGAAAAAGGGCGAACTAAAGGAGATAGATATAATAAATCTCATTGATTGCGTGGGAAGACACCAACAGGTGGTGTAATCCTCTAGATTGTTAAGAAAGGGATATATCTACCATCTTTGTATTGAATTCGAAGGAGAGACAATGAGATATTCTTATTCTACTTGATTTCCAGACTTTCTTGATCTGTTCAAACCACGAGAATTCCTTCCTCTCATTACAGTGTAGCTCGGTTTGTACGCTAAGCAGAACGCAAAGCAAGGAAATTATTTAGAAATTAGTTGGTTTACTCGGAAGAGACTGCACAAAATGTATGCGATCGATACAATCTTCGAAGGAAACTAGCATTGAACTAACTGGTACATATTTTGAGTAAAAAATATTTCGATGACATTTACCTATACCAGAAATTCATAGAAAGGCATATAATTTTCAATTGATTTTACCCTTGTTATGTAAGTATATTTAACAATTGAAAAAGCAATTGTATTTTATTCCTTAAAAGCATTCAATAGATAATTTATTTCATATACGTCTTTATTAAATTAGCTTTTCTGTTATTTCTTATCTAAAATGACTAAAAATCGTATGTCTTTCTCAAATGATATTCTAGAATAGTTTTTTTCTGTACGGCGGAATTTCAACTTTCGTCTTTTGTACCGTAATATACTATTTTCAGAAAAAATGAGAACATAAAATTTTCTTTTATGGTTTCTTATTTATTTTCATACGTTATTTTTTATTTTCATTTCTTATTAAATTTAAGTTTAGAAATTATAAATAAAGATTATTAGAAGATCATTCAAAATCTTTAAACTTTATAAACCTTTGTCTCTAAATTTTTCATTTTCAATCTTTATTAACATATAAGCACATATCTATCTATCTATTTACGCAGTGATTTATTGTATAAGTATAAGAATTTTTTAATCCGTAAATTTTTGCATAATACACTTCTTATCCATTTAAACTTTAAAATTTAGAAAAAGAAATTTACAGTTAAATAACGATGCTATCAGTTAAGGGTGCGACAGAATTTTATTTCCTGTAGGTGTCGTACGTCATTCAAAGCTAACTCATACGTCTTCATTGGAGTGCTGTGGTGCTTTTATGCACAAAAAAGTCTAAGATTCTTTATGCTTCACTGAACTCATGTTATCAAAGATATCGATTCATTAAGTAAACAAGCGTTCGGAAAAAATATATGCATTCAGATACGTTGAATAAGTAATCGAAGTTAAGAACTTGTTTTTCTTCAGTTTATTTATTACTTGAAAAGTTTACATTTACCTAAAGTATTAGATTAAAAAAAAACTGTTTTGGATAAAGGTATTTTTTATTTATAAAGTAAAGTTGATGATTGTTTTTATGGAAACATTCTAATAAGAAATAATTTTCTTTGTTACTTAAAAGTTTAAGTACAATCTAGGGAAATCTACAATTTTCTAATTTTTTAAAATCCTCTTATTATACTTATTGTTTAAAACAAGACTTATTTTTAAGATTACATAATAAAATAATTTATTAAAGAGTAAGTAAGAAATGATTAAAAAGCTTATTTAAACAGTATCCACGCTTTATTTATTTATAAATAAGTTATTTATTAATAAAATAAAACAAAAATAGAGCACCTATGGATGGTAGTGTACTGTTTAAAAATAATTCATAAAACTTGTATTATCGTCTAGAGTATAAAAAAGTGAATTTATAACTGAATTTGATCGTTGTGACCCCAGGGAAATTGAAAGATACATTATGCATTAAGCCGTGGCTGACCCTAACGGGCTCGAACTACTTGACAGAAAGGGTAATTCTTGTCGTTTCGAAACATATGTTACTATTCTTATTTTTAATATTGACCAAAGTATAAAAAAGGTTTAGAAATAAATATGTTATTTTCAGTAAATTAAGATTTTTTAACAAAATTTTTTTATTAGCAATTTTTTACTGTTCCTATTTTACTACATTTTTAAACACAGCATAAAAGATCTAAATCTTTTACTTTTTCAAAGAAGAAGCTTTGTGATGGCGATTTTTGAAATCGAGTTTTTGATGACTTGTTCGAAAGAAATACCTGTTGAACTCTCTCTCTCTCTTTCTCTCTCTCTCTCTCTCTCTCTCTCTCTCTCTCTCTCTCGTTATTGTAAATGGAGAAGACATTCTGCAGACTAACGCTTTCAAAAGTTATTTCGTATCTATTGAAGCAGCTAAAAACAATTTAATCGATTTTCTGATAATTCCTTTAGATCAGCTTCAGGGAGTAGCACAAAGATCTTTTCATTGAAGAAACGAGACGGAGTGAGTGCTTGAAGGGCATTGAGGTCAAAATCGAACGCCCTGTAAGGCCAAGTGTTAGGGCAAGCTTAAACTTTCATGAGGTCTGTGGGCAGCTTTTCGAAGGTGAGTGTGTGCTCGTTAACAGCTCTCTTGAAATGGTGTTTCAACGTATTGACACCTACTTCCCATAAGCCCAAATAATGCAACACAGTACGTGGGATTCATATAGCATGAATAAATAGGGGTTTTGTTCTCAACAGAAACGTATTTCTGTTAAAAGAAAATTGATATATTCAATTTTGTGTCTTGATATATTCAATTATGTGTAATTTGAGTATTTCACGTAAGCTTTTGGGAATCTTCCGGGAAACTTCCACGAAAAAATCCAATGTTATCTTACTGGAACTTTTATTTAGCTTCCAAGAAGCTTATAGGTAGTTTCGGGAGAGAAATTAAGAATCCTTACTTGAAGCTTTCCGAATTTTTTACCGCAATCTTCCGCGAGAGCTTCTAGGAACTTTTTGTCTAATCCTTCTATTCAATCTTTTCGGAGCTTTCTGGAAAATTCCATGATATCATTTTGTATAATTTAAATATTTCACATAAGCTTCTATCATTTTTCCAGGAAGCTTCAAAGGAAAATTCTAATGTAACCTTATTGATACTTTTACTTAGTTTTCAGGAAATTTACAGGTAAGCTTCCAGGAGAAAAATTAAGTATTTTTTATGAAAAGTTAGCAAAAGTGTCTTAGAAGATTACTGATAAGTTTTCCAGGAAGATTCTTGTAGTGTTCTATGGAATCTTTCTGGAAGATTCCATAAAATATTCAATTTTATATAACTTGAATATTCCGCGTAAGCTTCTAGAGAACTTCCACGGAAGATTCCAGTGTAACCTTACTGAAATTTTCATCTAGCTTCCAGAAAGCTGCTGGAAGCTTATATTGGAATCTTTCTTGAATCTTTCACTAAGGAACTTCCAAAATTTTCGTTGCTACATGCACTTCATTTTATCATTGTCTAAAGAAATGCGACCCTATAACAAAATTCTGACACTTAGTGAAACATACCCTGCAGCTCCATATCAGCGCCTAAAAAATTAGTGGTATTGTCACTGTAAGAATTTTGACAAATGCCTCATGTCTCCTAATAAAAAAATGATACGCGTAGATAAACGATGCTGTAGATAGATCGTTAACGACTTCTAGATGAATAGCACGAGCAGCGAAATAAATGAATAAGATGTGATGTAACCCATGTATTACCGATATCCACGACCCAATGGCGTTCGGAACTAAATAGGTACCGGTAGAGAGAAGACCGGGGACCGGTAGAGGAAGCTCTTCCTTTTGCCATTCTCTCAGCAGGGAGATTGCTTATAAGTCCCTGAGCGGAATAAAACTTGATATGTTGGCAGGGTTTGCATAGACTTCATTAAATGATTTTTTACTAAAATCCACACCTAAGGCATCAAAATGTTTAAGGTGGTGGGATTACTGTGAAGACACTGATAGTGCTTGCGGTCAAAGGAAAGCGTTTAATAAGGCAATCGACCTCCCACTCGCAAGAGTTTATTTTCTTTGCTTTAAAATAGATTTAATTTACAGAGCCGATTGCCCTTCGGTAATCTCCTTCCCGCTGTTATCAAATACTTATTAACTAAGTAACTTGATAAATAATAACTTTTTTTTGAAATTGCTAAATATTTAATTGATATATTTTTTAAAATATTATTTATCATTATCTCCAAATTATGAACTTTTTAATTTTTGAAATAAGTTTAATTTTCGTATTTTAAAAATTTTTGATAAAATTAAAAGTTTTTATAGTAAAAATTAATCGTTAATTTCTTATAGAACTATAAAATATAAGAAGATAATATAAAAAAAACATATTTTGAAGTCAAAGGTTATCAGCACATTATCTTAAGAGCTGCACCAGTACAAGGAGGATATTGCGAATCAAATTCCGAGAAGTATAATAATAATGTTCAATGATCTGAGGGGGTACAAAAGCCGAGAAGGAGCAGCGCAGAGATTCTTCCATGTTCGGTTTCATTGTAGTTGTGGACTCGGCAGGCTTTTATTTAATTTATTATCCAGTTACGAAGTGTATGTGAATTGGTATAATATAAAATAAAAAAAATAAGTAGCTTTTTCCTAAAAATTTTAAATTCTTATATATTCATTTATTTAAAAATGTAAATGAAGTATTCATTTATGCACTTCAACAACAACAAATTATAAATAACTTTATATTTAACTAGGAATGTACAAGATAAACTTTAATTAATAAATTAAGATTGCTTATTCTGAGGCTTAAGACTCTATTGGGATATTTTAGAAGATTTTATTGCACATTTAAATTGTCAGTTTTACAGTGGGGTCCAACAAAACAGAGCCACCCTTGAAAACTGACGTACTAAATTTAAAGTTTTGTATCTTACTGAAAAATGGACGTACAGAACTCTACAATATCTCATTTTGAAGGTGTTCGTAAGTACTTTCTGATGATATGTTGACAATTCATTTTCAGGTATTCACGTGAGAAGGATTGCGATATAAAAATTACAAAAAAAAATCAATTTTTTCGTTCTTTCTTGAAATTCAAATAATTTTCAGAAAAATTACAGCAACGAAATATTACACTACTTCTTTTGAAGGTTTTATGATTATCTAGAAGTCATTTTTTTAATTTTTCTCCTAGGTCAAAAATTGACCAAGATATGGCAATTTTTATGAAAAAATGAGTTTTTTTTATTTTTTCGATATCTCGTTAATTATAGAAAATATGAAAAAATGCCAAATAAAAAAAATGTGTATTTTGGAATGTAGAATAATTATGAATTTTTTCAAAATTTTTGAACACTTTCATTTTTTTCATATTTAAAATTTTAATAATTAGATGTCACGTATGTAAAAGTGACGACTCAGGAGAAATGCAGAGCCGCACGATGTGTAGACGAAACGAAACTCGGCGAGCATCGGTAGGAGTAGCTCAGTGGTTAGGGCACTCGCTTTCGGCGGGGACGGCCTGGGTTCGAATCCATACGATAGCGCGTTTCCACCTTTTTTATAATTAAATCCGAATAATAAAAATCGTAAGATAAACTTTTAACACAAAAATTCTTGGATTTAACTATGGCTAATAAAATAGATTGTCAGTATATAAAACAGATGTTTAACACATTGTATGATAAAGTACATCTTAACATAAATTCTGAAATTACTGAAAATGCATATCCTACATTAGAAGTCCATGGAATTGTTGCATTTTCAAATAAGCTAGTATTGAATGTAAGAACTTACATATGTGCTAATGGAAACTGTATACTTTACCATAACAGATCATATCGTCGCATATCTACATATAATCTAAATAAAATGCAAAATCTTACCACTGAAACAAACAACACAATCATCAAAATCGCAAATGAAATAATGATTTCGTGAATGCTCAAAGAAGACAAACAACAAATTAATAAAAAAGCAACTGATAGTGAGAAAATTCTAAAAACTCACAATACAACACATAAACCAGTATTAAACAGACATCGATACGTTGAGTGCTGTGACTACAGTCTTTTGATCCCCATCCCAAGGGTATTAAGCATGTTCACTGCGTTAAATCATCAACCTTAGAATCAGAATAAGAATCTCGAAGTAAAACCAAAGAAGAAAAGTACAAACCTATTGAAACTGCATTCACAAGGATAGACATGATGGCCGAAGACAACAATAACAGAGCAAAATCAAAGGAAGCAGGGACTGCTCCGGGGAAACCGATACTGCAATTTAACAGTTATCAAATGAGGGGCCGGATGCAAGAAGGGGGTATACGCTCGAAAACGTGAAAAAGTAACGTCATATTTCAATATAAACAAATCGATTTCTAAAAAATACTAATAGGTAGAGATTAAAAAAAGAAATTTTTTCCTTAAATGAAGTTTTTTTCTGTCCGTCATTCTTTTAATATTAAAAATTAAAAACCGAAATTAATTTTTGCTTGTATTTAATAACTTTTAAAAACATAAACTGCTCTAACTTGGCTAAATATTATCCGAATGTTTTGAAATTTTGCATAGATATCTAAGATACTCTAGCGCTGCCGACGGACTAATAAAAAGTTTTGGAAATCAATTATTATTAACAATTATTTAATTGTAAACACGTTTCCGTCGATTACGA
>JAPYZA010007092.1:0-11684 GCA_030522685.1 Eupelmus azureus
TTAGATTCGAGTATTACATTATTGCATATTAAAAAAGTTTAATTTATAAGTATTTTCTTTATCCTATACTAATTTACCAATACATTTAACTATTTATTTATTTTGAATTTATGTTCAAAATATAATACTGTACGTGCTCTTGAAATTCAGCAAACCAAACAAGTTGGAAATTTTCGTGATGATTCTGTAAACATGTACTCTCAAATCAAACGCGGGAACATACTTCAATTTCGCAAAGGCGCCAGTGCCGATGATTTTCGACTCTCGAGCATGAAAAAGCAAAGATTCACTCGCTCGGTAGTCCTGGAGATGTGTAAACAAGCCCACGCGTATCGGCTTTTCGTTTTTCGCGCCCGACTAGTGCCGGTCTTGTACTACTTGAGCAGTACTGTAGATCAAGTTATCGAACAACTTTAATTACGCTGTAAAGACTTTTTTTATTTCTAAAAATTTTATCGAATTAGTAAATCTTTGTTAAACACAAACTGTAGATTAGGATATAACTACCTTGAGGGGAAACCGTAACTAATTATTATTTGCTTTTTTCTGTGCTGAAAGTAAATTCTAATATTTTAATAAGTAACTTCAATAATGAAATCAATTTTTTACAGAATTTTTTTTTCTAAGTTTGTCTCGATTTTCTCATTATTCTATCCTTTACAATACATGCGCTACTCCTTCTATCGCAATTCGGCGCACACCACAGCTGAAAAATCATTCATGCAACCCGAATTAGTGGGACAGCGTTGATCCCAGGCAATTTCCGATTTGGCAAATCCGCCTGCACATTCATACGGTGATAGAGGAAATAGGGAATAGCCCTACACGGCCTTCTAATGCGATACGTCGGTATTCATCGAAGGAGAGCCGATCACACGACGCCAGGCGGGCTTATAAGCTAAACACGAAGACAAGGTCGAGTTGATACTGATACGAACGTGCTCAGAATAGAGAAAAGGTGTTATCAATTTTTTTTGTTACAATGTAGTGGTTTTGAGTGACTTTTAATATCCCATGTGAGATATGATTTCATTTTCCTAAAAATGTTGATGCAATTTTATGAAAGCATTCTTGTACAATAAAGTGTAACGTACAAAGGCTTAGTTATACTCTTCTGATTTACATAACTAAACGGACTGTGCAGTAAATTACAATTGTGAAAAATGTATTGTGTAGATATTTTTGATTTACGTTTTTTTAAAAGATTGATTGCCATTCTTTTAAACATTAATTTCTTCTTAGATTCTTTTGGGCATATTCATATTCATTTGAAAAATATTATATGTAAAAATATTTATGTGTTTTACATGTCTCATGAAAATGAATCATTACCTAACTTTCTGAAAAAAGTCTTTGTTAGGTAATAAAATAAATGTACAATTAAATACTAAAACAATAAAACGTGAAATGTTGCAACATACCATTAATAATAGAAATATAATAAATCATAAAAATTTTTAGTCAATATTTTACAAATTAACTAAAATTGAACTTTGAAAAAAATATGAATCATTCAAAATCAATCATAAGTCCTGATATTATGAAAAAATTATATAGAAATCAGTTTTTATTAGAATAAGAAATGAAAATCTCAATTAGATTACTTTATTATTGTGACAATTTTTCTTACTTTACAAATTACTTAACAAGCAAGATCTTGCCACATTATCGTAAAAAGTAATATGACGAGGCGATTATAATGAACAATTCAGAAACAACTTACATTTCTCAAACATACAATAAGCACCGACTATTCACTGAGCTTTCACCAAGTCACCCGAGTAAAAACGCTGCACCTAAAACATTAACGATTGCCCATTCGCCTGGTGCTCTCATAATGGCCGCTCGCATTCGCGAGTAATACCGCAAACGAGCAACAGGTGTATTGTATGGCTCGTGCGGAAAACTCGACTTGGCCCCCCTTCGGCTTTAATGTATCTGCATCCTTTCTTTTGGATAAATTAAAAATGTTAGTAGATAGCTTTTCGTAATTAGTGCAGCTATTGTGGGGTTAGTTTTGTAGATCATCGAGAAGACGCTAGACTTTCGACAGTTTCGTTGCGTGCGTGTTACTAAATTGGGCGAATGTATGAACTTTTGCGATGATTGTGATATTTCTTTGTGAGAATATTCTATTTATACTATTCGCTCTCATAAAGACAAAACGTAATAAAGGAAGAATATAAATTGCGGCACATGTAGCCATGTTAAATTGCAATCGAATGGGCTCTCGCAAAATTTGATATTGGGGAATTTCCACGCGAAGTAAATACGGGTGCTTTCATCGCGAGAGCGCCAATATTTAATGAAGCTAAATTAAACTTTTGTTGAAAACTCCTTTAAATCGTTAAAAAATCACCACTGCAGTTTGTTTTGAGTAAAATAACGAACAATTTTAAATATTTAAAGTAAAAAACATTTGAATTAGAAATTGATAATTTTTTGAATGGCATATGAACAGTAAATGTGGTCATATGCAGCTAAAATATATTTTTTAATAAGAACTTTAAACTAAAATGTATTTTAAAAACAAAATCCATTTTTTCCAAACAGTCGTTCTAATTTGAAAAAGTTCATCTGATTCAAACTTAATTTCCTTATTTCACAGTGAAACTGAAATAGTCAATGACTTTATTTATAAAAAGATTCAGTGGAATGAAATGAATTTGTTGAAAACTAAGTTTGAATGAAATTGATTCTTTTTAAACTTTCAATTTAAACGAAAGTTTAAAAAAATCTTCTATCTTCATTCTTTTTCCGTGAAAGATAGCTTTTAAGTTTCTTTTTTAACTTCAACTACAACTTGTTAGCTTTTTTCACCCTGCCTATATTATACCAACGATAAATGGCATTCTTAATGCCGAACCATTTTAACACATCAAGGAGCAGAAAAAGGCGCGAGCAAAACTATACCTCATCGAAAGTGCCCCCCTTCTTCAATTTCCGATCCAAAAAGAACAGCATGAATCATGAAAATAAGATTGAAATTCGTGGGTCTCCGATGCACGCGGGCTCGATAGGATCCAAGATGCAAAGAAGCTTGCGCGCCTCATACACCTACATTTCTCTCTTTCACATCCTGCTCGCCCCACTCCGTCACGTCCGTCTTTTTGGCCTCTCTTTCATTCGCTCCTCGTATCGCGAGGAAAAAAAATAACTCCCGAGACCACTCGAGGCGAAGAGATCTTTTATTCAGCATTTGCACTCGCGTGCTTGCGATCTCATCGTGTCATTTTTCGACTGATGCAATGTATCATTTTCGCTGAAAATTTCCTGATAGGTAGGATGATAGACGGGCGACGTGAACGTGTTGACTATGTTTAGGATTATGGAGGCGTTCTTATTTAAAAGAGCTATTACTGATGTTTCGGTTTTCGTATAAAATGAAGATTTGGAATATTTATTAAAGTAATGACTTAAGACAGAAATTTGTAACTCAAAATATGTTTGAATAACATATTTTTAAAGAACAGTTATTGGTTTTAAATACGATGGAAGATATTTAGAAAGCATTATTGTAAAAACAACAAGGCTTTAAAAACTGCTGATCATAACGTGGAATATTTTTTCAAACTCTAGATAACTTTGAAAAGTTTTAAATCTGTAGTTAACATATGTTTTCGGATTCCGATAACGAAGCTCAGTATCTAAAAGGCATGAAGGCGCGCCGTGCAATATACAGTCTCATGTTAATAGATTCTCAAAAACTGTGAATTCATAGAAGTTAAAAAACCTGTAATAACAATTCATAGTGTTCGTTTAGCATGAAATATTAAAAAAAAAATTTTTTCAAATTAATCGTAAACAAGCATATTAATGAAGTAAAACAAAGAGTGAGAAAATAGTGAATATTTAAAAACTAAATAATGAATGAAAAATAATAAATAATATAAAAAGTTTAAATGCAAGTGTTAAGTTTTTGTAGTGAAAAATTCAGAAACTAAAAAATATGTTATCTAATTATAAATGTACAAAACTAGTTATACAAAATTAAAATTGTAGTAATAAAAACTATGATTTACTTCTTTGATTCAGAAGTATCAGGTGGGTTATTAATTTTACTTCATTCAAATAAATTTCATTTTAAATTTTCATAATTTAAATTTTTAATTGAAAATATCAAGAAAATGAAAAATTCAGTTTTTATTAAGCATTACATAAATCCTTTTCGATTTTAGATACTTTCGTCTTGATCAAACGTTTAAACACATCCTATAAATGTTACCTAAAAAGTCGTTTCAACTTATTTCAAAACGAAATGCCCCCTAAATTCACTTTATCAAGATCGCGCATTTAATCAAACCCATCATCGTCCATTTAAAACCGAATCTTCCCCGCGTCGCGCCTCGCTAATTACCATTCCTCGCTATTTAGAGAGGAATACGCGCACAGACCCGATCAGCAGGCGAATCACTGTTATATATTTACACTCACGGCCCCGGGGAAAACTTCATTAATCGACGAACAATGGCTGAATTCACGCTCGCTGGCTTGGCTCGTTATATCCACGGCGGCTCGGCTAATTCGCCGTATGGCGCGTTCGGCCATATGTTTGTGTTTGCTCGTGCTATCGTGCTGGTAATGCGCGCGGCTCCCTCTCTCCTAGGGAATCCCACGATGTATATTTCCTTAACAGCGTGGCGACTCTTTTCTCGCTTTCGGCGTTTATAGTCCGACTATAGTACTTTTCCTCTTGGTTTTTTGCGTGCGGGAATGAGTGAGCTGGTTTGGTGCATTAGGAGATTTTTTTTCTTTTGTTATCACTGATTCGGGAACGTAAATTTTCAGATTTTATGCGCGTGATTTTGAAACGCAGCACAACGTCGGATTTTATGCGAATTTTCGAAAATTAGGTTTTACGGGGCTATAAAAGCGGGGGGTGCTTTTTATGCGTGTAGTGGCCGTATTTTTAGGATCGAGGGGAATGAAGTGGAAATAAAACACAGATACATACGTTGGTTTTCAGATGAAATAATGATTGAGAAATTGTGTTTATAATGCTTTCACGTCTATTTATTACGATCATATTTTATTTGAATTTATATGATATTGGATTTACATATGATGAAAAATTATTATATAGATATATCCACCTTTTTATAACTCTCATTTCCGAATTGTTATTTAAACAAATTGAATATAATAAGTATTCAATACTAGCATTTATTTCTTTAGCACATCGAAAACTAAAAAAGACAAAATTAAAGTATAGTTTTATCCCCTTTTCTCTCCTGTATCACGACTCAGCTCAACGCTCAACCTTAAAAACAGAATTCTCCATCGCCAATTTCACCCACCAGCCGCGCATTACCATCTGAAAAGAAAATCTTCATCAAAATGCATCGAACGCCCCAGGCCACAACAATCCCAAAACACCTCGACAATAACCCCCTCCGGCACTTTGCAACCTGTCCCTAATCGAGCCGGCTTAGAAGGCCGCGCGCGCCGTGTCGATGGCAGATACGGCCGCGAGGCTGGCCGCGTTTTAATATGCGCCTGCCGCGCGCTCGACGCTTAATTTCGCGCGGGCCGCGCAAGAGCCGTGTAAATCTTTCCGCTTTAACGATCGCGTTGTGATGCAATATAACGGGCCGTTATGAAGGGGGCCGCGCCGGGCGCGCGTACATAAAACGCCGCGGCCTGCCGAAGATTGATGAGGCGGCAAGGATCACTGAACTCGTCGCGAGCGAGACGACGGAGGCGTTGGCTCTCGAGAGGAAGGAAGGAAGCACATGCATTAACTGAGAGCTGCTAGGGTGTATCTTGCGCTTTTTATGATGGGCATTGTCGGCTTCTTTTTTTCTTTTGGCTGCTTCTGGAGTGGAGGTTGATGTCTGGATTTTTTTTATGGAGGCTTTGAGGTTTCGTGTTTTTGTAATGAGAATTTATGGCGTTTAGTTGCTTTATTAATTTACCGTTAATTAGTTTTCTTCGTCATTTGAAAATACTGTGAGAGTGTTACTGTGCTTATTGATCTGAAGTAAAATTTATTTATAACGGCTTACAGAAATATTATTCTGTTAAAATTGTAAAATATACGTTCACAAGAGCGATCATACTTTACCTCGCAAACATCTGCTCCCTTCCATAATCAAATCAGGCAAAATTACGAATATCAGCGAAATGCCTCTACTTTGAGATTATTGCTCTCCGCGCCGACTCTTTTCTGCTAACCAGGAAAAATCGGTGTACAGCGACACTCTGCGAGCGGAAGAAAAAGCGACGGGCATAACCACGGAAGGAGAGAGAAAGAGCAGAGCAGCTGCCATCGTTTTTAACGAGCATCGCATAATCTCCCTCGTACCATCTTTCCTCGCTTAACCTAATCTCTTCGCTTTGCCAAGCGGACGTTCGCTGCACTTTCGACTTCTCTTTTTTTTCTCTCGCCTCTACAGCCGCGCAAGGAAAATCTCGCGCGCCGTAAAGCATTTTAATAAGAACCGGCAAAGCAGGAAAAACGCCCACGATTGCTCCCCGGAGTGGCCGTCTTGGAAATCGTAACGGCCTGCCGTTTATATTGGCTAAACAGTCGGGTTCGAGAATTAAAGGGGGAGAAGGATGTTGCTTTGGTAAATTTGAATGATATTCCTGTTACTGCTGGTGCGAAGATGATAGTGAACAAGCTTGTTATAAATTTCTGAAAAAGTCTTTTGATAATATTCATTTTATCACTTATTAAATCCCAATTGAAATAAATAAAATGTTAATAATTTTCGTAAAGAATAATATGTATACAGTATTCTGTAAAAATTAAATATCCAATAGTGATTTTAAATGATTCTGAAATACATCTCCTACCTTTCTTACCTTACCTGACAACGATAGCCAATTCAGATTCTAAAACAAAAGATCTCTTATCTCAACCAAATTTCCCGTGCAAGAATATCTGCATCGGTCTTCTCCTTGCGACTGTACAGCCGGCATTTCCCGATGCTATACACTAAGATGCGCCAGGTCAACGGCAGCAACAATGGCCCACCATAACCGTTCAGTCTCGGCGCCTGCCATTTCGTCCACGATAAACATTGCTCATTTACTTTATTTTTCCATCATCGCCCCCGAAGCTCGCGTATTGCCAGACGCGAATTTGCCCTCGCACATTAGGTTCCTTTACGGCCGAGCGAACGTCCATTGGACGCGCGTTCGGTCAATCGGAGGAGGAGAAGAAGCAAAGGATAAGGTTTACGAGGGCGCGATACAGGTCTGCAATCGTGCTGGCGCTGCGTTTTAAGGGCGCGAGCGGCGTTGTAAACTTGATCTCCCGGGGATACCTGCAGGAAATGTATGGCAGTTTTCCGGGAAGGAAAGGAAAAGTTTCAATTGGGAGGAATGGTGAATTGCGCCGCAATGAAGGAAGTCGTAGAAATGATGGGGTCTTATTTTTATTTTAGGATGTGAAGTAGTAAAAGGACTGACTTTTCAATATAGAAATTCATTAATTTGTAGGAAAACTTATAGAAGTTTTTAAATTCTCAAAGTCGAAACTTTTAACTCACGGATAAAACGAGGGTGTCTTATATTTACATATCTTGTTCTGTACCGTTATTACGAATATACATTTGATCAATGAAAAACTAATAACAAGAGGACTACTCGAAAAAGAGCACGACTTTCCTTGGCTGAATATTAAACCCGGGACCTTTCGTTTTCATAAAGGATGCTCTTTTTATTAAAATACCGTTGCATATGCAGATTTTTGTGATTGAGCAGTCCTCATATTATCAATATGATGTCGCATGTAATATTAGACTATTTTACCATGCGATCTTAGAAATTAAAAACTACGCTAAATGATTAAGTATAAAGAAACCATTTTAAAAAAGAATTACAGGGCATTTTTCAATAATATTATTTTCTCCTATTGATGAGTTTTGGAAAAAAGGTAGAATATTAATTTAATTTTAGTGCGTTGATTTAAAATTAATTTGTAATTAAATTCTTTTAAGTCTAAGGAAATGATCTTATTAGTATTTTACAGGTTTCCGGAAAAAACACGTGTCGTTTTTATTTCGATAATTTTATGGCTTCGTAATACCCTACAGATATATTATTGAGTAAATGTCGTTAAACAAGGAAATATTTGAGGATATAACTGTGGTTCTGACTTTATCAATAATAAAACTTGTAAGTGTTATAAGGAGCAGATTTCTTATTTATTTTAATATATTCCTAAAGTGATAGTTTATAGAATAATAAAAACTTGGAATATAAGTTAATATTTTTACTTTAAAATAAGATTTTGCACAGTTTTTAAACGACTAAACTTTAATAAACAAGAGAACCGCAAAACAAGTACTCAAAAAAGACAGAACATACGAGCTGTAGTATAATCGGAACAAAACTTTTCTCATTACTTTTTACGCGAAGAGTGTAAAAAATATGAGTTTCGGAAAAATGTAGTTTTTTTCTCAACTCCTAAGAGAACAATTTAAAAAAACGATAAAATAAGTGTGAAAAAAATTAAGAATTTTTATGATTTTCTGCCGAAGTGAAAACAGACGAATACTGTTAGGCTTTTTTTTGTAGACAAAAGAATAATTTAAAATAAACGAACAATTCTCTAAAATTCACATGAAACCATTCACCTATTCCTTTTAATTATAAATAATAAATAATATTATTTCTTATAGTATCAGATTTGGACTATTTATTACTTTTAGTAAATTCAAAATTTTAAAAAAAAATATGAAAGTAATAAGAAATATAGTAAGAAATATACGTTTTATAATTTTAAATAATAAAAGAGACATTCGAAACTTCTTATAGTCTTGGACACCATTCTGAAGCTTACGCGATCAGACTGTGTTAATTATTGCATTAGACACTTTGCCCTGATTTGTTATTTGTAGATCTTCATCAGTATTTCGTTATATATACGAATACGAAAATGATGATCTCGCTGTATAATACGTCCAAGTTCAACTTCTTTGAAAATTGCATCATAATCTATTACATAATCATTAACTAAACCTTTTTTATCTCCTGTTCGCAGAGAGCGCGGGCGAAGATGAGGATCAGTTTGCCAGGGGCACGGGATCCCCTGGTGGCGGAAGCGCCGACGAAGGAAGCGCCGCCGAGCCGCCTCCTGTTGCCGCCGCCGGCGGCGCTCTCCCAGCCCCATCAGCAGCTGCGCATCTGAGAATGGCGGGCAATCGGCGGCCAAGGGGCTTCCTTTCGGCGCGCCAGCAACCGGCGCCCCACGTTAACTTCGACCCTGAGGCACCGCCCACGCCGACCGCCACCGTCGCCAGCATGCAGCTCGGTGTGGGCGGCGGTGGGCCTGGGTACCTGGCGCCCTCGCCCCAGATGAACCTGCTGGAGAAGCCCGAAATCGACAAGAAGGTTAAGGTGAGTCGTAATAAAATTTAGCCCGTTATGTTTTATGGTGATACTTAGGGTGGTTAGAAAATTATCAATCTGTTTTTTTTTAAGTCGCTAAATAAAGAAATAATGGCTTTAGTTTATAAGGATTATTTGAACTTTCCTTTCATTAAACACATGCAAATGCATAATAAAAATCACTTCTATACTATATTTATTAGATTCAAATTATATTAAAAAATAAAAAAACATCAACTATCGATCATTTAAAAAGAGATTATTAATTTAAAAACTATTAAATACTTAAGCGGTACAGTGTAATACTAAAAAAAGTATTAGTGTTTAACTTTTTTAAAAATTATTATAGCAAATATATATAATAAACTAATTAAAGGTATATGCTTAGATAAGCTTTAGGCTTTTTTTATCTATTAAAAAGTTTCTATTAATATTGTCTATCTAAAAAAATAATTCTTGGATTCTTTAAAGACATTCATTTATTTTATTGATTACTGCAGTTTTACAATCATTATTAAATTAGAATGATATTATATATCGTTTCTTTCGACAAAGCCTCATTTTAATTTTCTACTTCTTCTTCGTCTTTCGGTGTGTCGTGTTTGTTTTTATGTGTTTCTTTTTCATTTTGTTGTTTTCCTTCTGCGTCCTTCTGTGGAACAAATTCAGTTGGAGTTGGAACGAATTCTTCTACATGTTTCATAAATTTTTTTAATTTGTCAAATGCTGTTATATTAATATAATCCCCGGTTATTTTATTTTGATATTTTCCTTTTGTGCCTTTCTGCGGAATCCATTCACTTGGAGTTGGAATAAAAGATTTAACATGTTTTACCAATTTTTTAAATTTTTGAACTGCTTGTGTATTAGCGGGACCTTCGATTAACTCGGTGAAGGGAATTTTAAAACCCTTTTCGGCCTTTTCATTATCTTTTCCTGTAAAAAATTTATTTTTCACCACTCTAACCTCAAAATCACTCCTTCGATCATAATTTTTCGGTTCTCGCGGTAAAAAATACAGTTCGACACTAGGGCGTAAGTCGATTTTTATCTCCCTCGAATTTTCTCCCTCGCTTCGCTCGGTCGAAAAACGTCTCGGGAGCTAAATAACGTTCATAAAGTTTTGTATACAACTTTATAAATTTCTAAAATACAATATATTTTTCTGATAAAATAATTTGATAGTTATAAGGCAATTTTTAATATTCTAAGTAAAAATATAAAGTAACGTAAAAATGTCGAAAAATAACGTAAAAAATAAAAAAATAATGTAAAACTCTGCGAAATAACGGCTATTTTGGAGATAGAGGGGAATCTTTGATAAATCAGGCATAAATATTACAAAATATCATGAAAACGACGTCAAATCGAGAGAAATAACATAAAAATATCGAAAAATAACATAGAAAAGTGAAAAAATAACAAAAACCCCTTTGAAATAACGTCTATTTTTGGAGATAAAGGGAAATCTTTGATAAATCAAGAATTATGAGCACATTTAGTCTTATTTTAAAGAAAATATAAAAAATGAACTTCCAATTGAAGCGTAAGTTATGTAGTCTAAACAAATCCTTAATAAACATTTCGTAAATATCAAAAAACTAGATAAAACAAGCTTCAATATGCCATTGTTAGAATTAAGGTATTAGGACTAAGTTAAAACCTGGAAAAAAATCAAATGTAATTATAGACATAAATTTTTTTTCTCTACAATCTTAATTAAAGAGACTTTACCTACCATATAAATATGCACTAAATTTTACAATTTTGCCTATGCGTAACCTCAAAAAATCTGGTTCGATGCTGGAAATTCTCTTCGGGAATTTTATATATATATATATATATATATATATACTAGTAGGGCTCCGCCCCTCTACTCACTCCGCTCGTCAACCCACCATCACACCGTAAATAATCTAAATTTGTCATAATCAATTTTTATACATTAGGCTTGTGCATTAAACTTATTTTTATTTATCTATAACTTTTGAAAAATTAAAAATTGTTTAAGTAAATAAAATTTAATATTCAATTGATTAATACGTTAATACATTAATATTAACAATTTTTTACATCACCTAGAATTTAAAACATGTTGCATTAATTTTTAAGGCAAGAATTTAAATTTACAATAATAAAAAGTAAAAGTTTACACAGATAAGGGTATTTTGTATTTTGTAATTCATTAAAATTAAAGTTAAATTTAACTTTATTATTCATTTCTTACAAAATTATAATAAGCAATTTTATTTTTTTTTTTTTTTTTTTTTTTTTTTTTTTATTTTTTTTTTTTTTTTTTTTTTTTTTTTTTTTTTTTTTTTTGTTTTTTTATTTTTTTTTTTTTT
>JAPYZA010007094.1:0-10415 GCA_030522685.1 Eupelmus azureus
TGAATGAAGTTTTTTTTGTAATAAAAAGTAATTTTTATCTGCTGGTGATTCTGTACTGAATTACACATCACAAATTTGGACGTGGTTAAGCGTTACGAATTGGATTTCATATAGCCTGCTCTTCTACTGCTAAGCTGAAAATTAGGCGGCACTGAGTCAATATCAGGTTTGTTATACTAAAAATTCTGGTACTTTGATCGATATTACACGTTTCAACGAGAGACTAATAAAGAGGGAGATTTAAAAAAAATTTATTAAATGGAAGTAGATTCTTAGAGCTAATAAATCTGAAAACAATTTTTAAAAAAAGGGAACTGAAGAATATGAAATAATTGATAAAAAGTATAGATAGGATATTAGATAAAGAAATAGATAAAAAGCTTTTAGTCGACGGCGTATTTCAAAGTACAATTTCAAGTTGAAAAGGAAAAGTTGATAAAAATGATGTCAAGAACAAGCGTGAGGTAGTAAGCACGACTTTTTAAATTCAATTTTCTGAAATACGTCGCCGACTTCTTTTTGATTATTCATATTTCTTATCAATTATTTCGTATTTTAAATGCGTTTTCCAATTCGATTTATATGAAAAAGATTTTATTCTTGAATATGAAAATTGGTTATGCGAAATAAATTATTCTAAATGTAAACTTTGCGTAACAAAGGAATTTAATTAAAATTGTTGCATTATAAATTAACACTTTGCCCGTATTTAAGCTTAAATTTTTAATTAAATTTAATTTTCGATAAGCAAAAAACGCGTGTAAGCAGAAAAATTAAAAAATTAGCTTAGAGATTACTTACAAAAAGACTATTAATTCTGTCTGAAAAAATAAGCGCAAATTGCACATCTCATCGGAAAGGGCCGAACGGCCAAAAGCAACGTCGGCACTTTCGGCGAGTGAAAGTGTATCGATATTCCAAACGGAAACGAGAGAGAGCGGGAGAAGTTAATTTGCAGAATATTGTTGTTAATAGGAGGGAGGGCGAGCGGTCGGCTCATACGGCAAGCATCAGAGAGCCGCGGAGACCGCAAGCCGCTCGCAGAGCCGAAATCGATTCGGCCGTCCGGGGGGGGCGAGCTTTCGGGGAAATCGTCGCGGGATACGACGCGTTAAATTTTAGGGCTTTTGGATTCGTGTCAAGCGCGCGCTGCGTACGCGCCCGGCCAAAAGTTCGGCCACGCCGGCCTCGTAAAGTCAAATCGAAATTCGGCTCTTCGTAAATTTTACCCGCTCGCGCGAACGACTGGGACAATGGCTAATAAACACGCAAGTAGTGCGAGTCGGGCTCTGGTACGGCGGATGCGGCGTGGTATATGCGTGCGCCCTCTAAACGAGCTCGGCAAACAAGTAATCGGCGAGGAGTCTTTGTATAAAGAGGAGCCGAGGCGAGAAGGAGGAAAAAAAGCAGTTCGCACCGGTCTGGAGGTCAATCTGGAAGATCGGCTTAATCCGGCGAAAGCCGGGATCTGAGAGGGGGAGCGTCCCGGGATCCGGTGGCGCTCGCCTCCGGGGGGAATAAATATACTGTGCTCGTACGCGCGCGGCCAAGCCGGATTTCCTTGGTCGCTCCTCCTTTAGAAGAAGAGCGGCTCCTCGCCTTTGTCGGCGGCGGTGGCCGCTGGCTATCGAGACAGAGAGAGAGAGCGAGGAAGAGCGAAGCATAGAGAGAGAGAGAGAGAGATGACACACTCGGAGGCGTCGGGGAGCAAAGCGCTCGGCCGACTTAGCTCTCTCTTTGTGCAGACCGGGACGCTTTATCATAAAGATCCGGGATCAGCGAGCGATAGCCCGTGATTTTTCGAGCTCGCGGCCAATGTCACCTTCGACCCTCATCCGCATTATATCCGCGGCTATTCAAAGTCGCTAAAATATTTTGCTTCTTTGAGCACTGGCTCCCGGCTCTCTCCGACGAGAGGCTTTGTGCGCGGCGGAGGCTGATTGAATTTTTACGGGCGAGAATTCGCGGAAGCGCCAGCTCGACCGGAAGAAAAAGCCGAGGAATAACGAAGAGAGACCGGCGGAAATTCTCAGAGCTCTAGCCGCGACTACAGACAAAGAGAGCTTGCAAGCTCTCTCTCTCTAATTTTTGAGATCGTTCGACATCGCGGCCGACGAGTTATTTTCCGCGCCAAGGCAATCGAGTTATTCATTAGCCCATCGATTAGCGCCTCCCCCCCTCCAGCGGCTAATTTTCCCGGCTGCCGTGCCTGAAATTGTGCCCGCGCGAATCCCTTTGAGTTTTCCAGCGAGCGCGCGCTGAAAACGCGCGCCGCCATTTATTACTCGGCGCGAGTGCAGGCTCCTCTCGCCGCGCGCCGTTATATCCTAAGGCGTTCTTCTCGCGCGTAACTCGATCTCCCGCCGGCTGAATAAAGGGCTGCAAATTAATCCTCGACTTTATCTATACATAGTTGTAGCTCTGCTCGCACACGGCTGCCTGTATAACTGTATACCCATTAGCGCTTATTTTATTTTTTTCTCGCTCCTTCTCGTTTATCTTGCAGTCTTCTTTAACTTCTCACCAGCGTAGCGTTTCTTTTTGTTGCAGCTTTAATTTGCTCTCCTCTTGCTTGCTGGTTGAGAAGGTTGCATGAATCGTTATATGCTTGGCGATATTTTTATTTGGTTCATGCAGTGGAAGCATGGTAAAGGGACTGCTAAACAATGTTCTTGTATAGTAAATGTAAAAGTTAAGTATACGTGGGTAAAGTGCATTCTCTATGCATGTCAGTTTGAGGGCACGTAATCACAATGACATGCACGTATAGGTCACTTCATTATAAAATCCACGCCGTTATCTGAATTCGGTTACGCTTACTCTTGCTGCTTTATTCTCATTGAGCCGTTCCGAAAATATGAGCTTCGGCCAGGTTTACAACCACAGCTGCGGCCGTCGACTCGAAGAATTATAAGCGGCTAATAAGGCAATTGGAAAACAAGGGCTAAAATGGCTCCGCGCAGAGAATGAGAGAAAGCGAGAGAGGCAGCGAGAGAGAGGACTGGGAGCGGTAAGTGAAGGTATATACCGGTAGTTGAAGCCCAAGCTGCCGCTTCATTATGCGGTGCGACATGGCAGAGTGCCAGATCCTTTGATAAAGGGTTTTCCCCTCTCCCCGCCTCTCTCTGCCCGGCTGGCTCGCGCGCGCCACTCGCGCCTAATACCCAGGCATCCGGGGGGGCCCGGTTGCGCACATAATCGCAATAATTCAAAGTGGGGCCGGGGGGCGGCCTCATTGCTCGTTAACTTAGCCGGAGGCCGCAGGCAGCCGGAGCCGCGGCCGTGAAAAAACGCCAGGCGCACTCTCTGGCTTCGGCTAATCTTTGTAGTATGGTTAAAGAGACAGCTAATGCCTTTAG
Organism: Eupelmus azureus; assembly: GCA_030522685.1. NCBI lineage: Eukaryota > Metazoa > Arthropoda > Insecta > Hymenoptera > Eupelmidae > Eupelmus > Eupelmus azureus. Next base: position 3,360 of record JAPYZA010007094.1, read on the forward strand.
CAGGCAGGACTAGCAGCGGTATTTGTAAAACTGACTCTCTCTCGGCGCTGCTGCGTAGGTGCAAGCTCGAGGCTGCAGGCGAAACTCTAGTGTTTTAAGCCAACGCACACGTAGCGAGCGCGTGCTAGAGCAGCAGCAGGCGCGCAAGTAGAAGCTTGTTAGAGGACGCGGCTTAGAGTTGCCCGACGCGCGCAGGGCGCCATTACGTGAGTTAGCTGCAGATATGAGAGCGCATCGCGCACACAATTACCAACTAGCTCAGACTGCCTTGCTCTCCAGCTCGGAGCTGGATTTTTCGAAGGAAGCACAGACGCCGAATAAAACACGAACGAGCTGATTATTCACGGGCTCGCCGCGCCAGATCGCTGCCAGGGGCGCGTGCACGCGCGCTCGGTAAAGATTGGCAGAGATTGGCGCGAGAGAGAGCGAGGTCCGGGGAGTAGCAAGAGTAGCCTTGAATAATTGACGAGTCCCCGTGAAGCAGGGCTTTGCGGGATCAGGAAAGCGCGTCTAGTCCTCTCCTCTTTCTTCCTCGCTCGCGGGGGCCTGGCTATACGGATCGCTGCCACTCTCGCGCTCCTCCCACGCTTTTGCCTCCGGAAACTTAGTCCCCGTCACTCCGCGAAGCCAACTTTCCCCCCTCGCGCCGGCATAAAAAATTCAGATTCATTAAACTCAACTCGATTTTGGCTTTCCAAACTCCTACCCTACCTCGTATCCATTCCTTTCTTTTTCAGCGCCAGCGTGCGCGTTCCGTCTTCCTCTTTTTTTCTTCCCAACCCCTAGCCGCCGTGAGTACACTGTTCTACAACTGGTCAAGCCGGCGAGTTTGCGTTGCCGGCTTCTCCGGCGCGCGCGAAAGTACGACGATGACGCCGGGGGCCGGCAGCCCCGGATATATAGCCCCGCGGGCGGGAGAAAACGTGTCGCTCCGCTCTGATTAATGCGAAAGCCTGCGTATGAAACTCGAGAGCCTTCCTCGGCGCGAGACCCTGTACACTCTACTCCCGCTAATTACGTCGCCCTATACCAGCGCGCCGGCTTCGAGCCATTCTTTTATTTCGACTTTCGACTGCCTGCTTTTGCCAGCGCGAGCATTGTACCAGCGCGCTCCCTTTGCCCAGAGACTTATTCAAGCTCTCGAGTATTACTCGTTATTCAATGCTCCTCTCTTACGGGAAAAATGCTTTTCGAAAGCTCGACAAATGTGAGAATGCTTGCTTCGAGTTCGATTTTCTCGGGAAAGCTGCGCTGCTGGTGTTACGATGGAAATAAAAGCGAGCTTTTAAAGGTTTTGAACGGTCCTCTTGATCGGTCGACGAATTATTTTTAGCGGAAAAGGATATGTTGACTCGCGCGGCGCGGGTGCTCATTCGCAGTGAAAATAACAAATCTAATGGTTTGTAAAAAGAAGTTTAATGGACGGATTAAATTGCATTTCGAAAATAAACACGGGGCTACAAGATATTTAGTTCTGCATTAACGCCGGCGCGGAGAATGTTAAGTGAGAAAACATTGAATTTTATTAGTCTATCGATTTATCGGCCAGGCGCTGTTATATCGCAAAGAATGTGGATTGTTGCGGGTGAGCTAGGGGCTTTTGTTGCCGGCGCTAGCTGCCGGGGAGCCGAGCGTGCCGCCTTTCATCGACTTTCCCGTCAAATTACTTTCAATGCTCCGAAGCAAGTTGGATCGTCGCCCGGGCAGGCGCGAGAGGCGTCGGCCATTATTTTAGCAGAACGTATATATCGAAACGCGCGCGCGCGACCTCTTAAAATTACTTTCTCACAAACAAGACTCGCTCTGATCCCCGGCGACTCTCTCCTGTCTTATCGGCCTTTCTTTCTTTGCATTTGTCGCCGCGTGAATCTAGAACGTGATGGAATCGCTGATTCTGCAAATTTGAAAAAGTTATTTTAATGATTGCTCGCTGCAGCAATTAGCTTGATGGAGTTTTCCTTTATTTTTTGAATATTCAGGTAACCTTCTCTGTATTTCCTTGCAGACATTTTTCAATGTACAACGTTGAAACATGAAAGTGGCTCCATATTTCAACATTAAAAAGTATGCTAAACCAAGATCTTGGGATCCAGAAACATGCGTTATCTGAACTAAAGCCGCACTGCTCGTAGATCTTGTTGAATATTGCTGCTGGCAGGACTGACAAGGGGGTCAGAGTATACGAGAAAGGGATTTCAACGAGACTTTAAGGCTCAATTTCTGATATCTGAAAATCAAGTCTAGCACTATAGTCCCTATAGTTTTATAAAATAGGCCCTTCTTTCTGAGATATAAATTACATAATCTTAAATTTCTGTTATTTTCTTGAAAATATTTTCAATATTTATGTTCAATATTCTTTATAAAGACTAAAAAATAAGCGGATTAAACGAAATGGAAAAGTTTTAATTTGAGCTTTATTTTGTGAAAAAATATTGATAATTCTTTCAAAAGCTTTAAATAATTAAAATTGTTTAAAAAATTAATAAATTTCTCCGAAAATAATCACTAAAATAAATGGTAAATTTTTAATAATTTATTTTACACTGTTCCCGCACAAAGCAGGTTACGGCAGAAAAAATGAACAAATATTCAAAGATTTTCTTTTATGCTTTTATTAATTCCCCGCAAACAGTCATCTACACTGTTCGGAGGTTACCGCAGTACTCTCGGAAAAGCATTATTTCTGCAGTGCAACGAACATCGCTTGTTTTACAGGATACATCTTCACATGTTATTTACATATATAGTTACTTTCCAGTTTATATCATATGTTATTGATTTTTCGTACAGTGTTGTTCTATTAAATATCTGAAACGAAATATCGATCCGTAACATACACTTTATAAACGTAGTTATTTATAACTTTTGAAAGGATCAATACTTTTTATCAAACTGAAGCTTAAACTAATGCTTGTTTTATCTAGTTTTATTTTATTATTCTCCGACTTCTATAACGAACAAAATTTAAAATGTTATAACCAATAAATAGACATCATTTAAGAAAGTAAGACATATTTGATATTAGATAGCTTATGCCTCAAAAAGAAAGTTCTATTTGATAGAATGATAGGTACTGAACCTTTTACTTTTAGGTGTCAGAATTTAACTCTTAAAGTCTCATTAAATTCGCTTTCCCATTCACTCATGTTCCTCTATGATAATTAAACGCTGAAAACAACCACAAACTTGTTTGACAATTACATTTTTATATCTGAAGTTTAAAAGTAAATTTATTTTTCATAAATTTATATAGTTTGAAGTAATTTAAGCTAATAAAGACTTTAATTACTTTTCTTACTTTCATTTTATATATAACATAATCGGAGGTCACAACACATATTGCCCGCCCTACAAAAAAGAAAAGATATTTTGTACAAGAACAGCTAGCGTTGATTCCTCGGTAAGACACTGGTGTCTTTATTAGCTTAAATTAATTAAAAATACATTAATTTAAGGAAAATAAATTCAGTTTTAAACTTGGATAAAAAACAATTGATTTTTAACTGAAATACATCATTATTAATACTTAATTTTTAACTTCGTCCTGCCTCTTAAGTAAACGAGGATCTGTAAATTGGAAATTTGTCTTGATAATAGAATTAATTATAAAATCCGCACACAAATTACGGAATTAGAAATTTCTTTTTGAATTATTGAAATGATTTAAGAATCCGAAATATTTTATAAATTCATTGCATAATAAAGTACGAAATGCCAGTATAAACGAAGAGATATTCGATTTCTGCAGTTGTTGTTGTCGCGTTGGTGCTTTTCATTGAAATAACATCTTGATGAAGAGAATTTTTCTGAAAATTGAAAATTTAAATGAGTTTCCGTATTCTCGATAACAGGAAGGGCTTAACATCAACCTTATTGCATAATTTAAAGAAATTAAAGATTCTAGCAGATTACGATTTAAGTTTTAATAAAAATGTTGAGCTTGCATGCGATCGACCAACTTTTCTTAACAGAGTATATATACACAGGCATTGAGTTCAATTCCCTCAACTGCAAAATGAGTTTTTTTTTTCAGCTTGCGAAAAAATTGGAACAGATGCTAGGTCGAGTAATGAGAAAAGAAGCGTTGTCAAGGGCTTGTATTAAAAAAACTTTTAATGTTGTATAATTAGCTAAACTTCGTGCATTTATTTCGATCGGACGTAGGACGAGGATGGCGGAGGCTGCATGAAAATTGCAAAAGTTGCCCGCGTCCCTTGCAAGTTTTAATTTTTTTCCAGCTCCCAGGATCGAAGGCAATGTAAAGATGACGAAAACATTTAACGTTCAACAAGTTTCCTAAAACCTTGAATATTTTACAAAGCCGAGGGAAGTGTAACAGGCAGATAGTAAATAAAGTTACCGAGAAGCTGGAAGAAATCAAAAAGAAACGGACAGGAGCCAGCAGGCTCCAGAGAGGAGATTGCAGAGGAAATAATTATCGGAATAGAATCGTGCTGCAGGTGCCTGTGGTAGCGCATCTTTGTCACCTCTGGGGGGAGGCTGCGACTGCTTGCAGCTACTGCTCCTCAAATATTAAGATTCAAGAGCTCGAGCACTTGAGGGATGGACCTCGCGCGCTTGCAAGCTCCGTGATGAGTCTCATCTGAATGGAGATTGCGGGACTGCGCGCGTAGTCTACATTTTCATATTCCGCGTGTCAAATCAGGCTGAGGCGACGGCAGCCCCCCGACGTCGTAGGTAGTCGAGTCGCGCCCGGTCGCTCGCGCGCGCGCAAGCAAAAAAATATCGACGGAGAAAAGTAACGTCTCGTGTTATTGTAATAGCAGTCGATATTCCTTCGTATGAATAATTTAATGTTTGCCGGATATATATTCAGCAGAGCCAAGCGCGCGTATATATATGCGTATCTGTCTCTCTCCCTCTTGCTTTCGCTTTTTTTCCCTTCCAATTTTGAGCGCCATTCGATTTATTAGGGAAAAAAAAGGGTCGCGCGTGCGCGAGCAGCGACAAGCTAGAAAGTAAGTATATAGAAAAGCGCCGTTGGCTGAGAGTGTATATATCGGCAGGCGAGTGGCAGGACGAGAGAGAGCCCTTAAATATTTACGCGCCGAAGGTCGGAAAAAAATAGTGGCTTATAAAGAAGCTTTCGGAGAAGGAAGGTCCGTTAAGTGGCGGCTCGCCGTTGCATCGCTCAACAAGAGTCCGTGTATACTCATGTATAGCCTCGCGCGCAAGCTCGTCTTATATATACGCGGCTGAGGAGGAGAGAAAGAAGAGGCTCGCAAATCAAGAAAGCACATGCATTATACATACCGCTCCCCCTCCGCCTCGCTCTCTTTCTCCCTTGGCAGAGCAGCTCTTTTGAACAAACGAAAAGCATTCCGCTTGCTTGCGCTGCTGCTTCGCTCTCTTTTTCCTATGTTTTACCGCTGTACGCTCGCTCGCGCGAGAAACGCGTCCCATGCCGACTGTAACTTCTTTGCCGCTTTCATGTATCATCTGCGTGCAGTATTCTGCTCTCCGTGCGCAATCGCTTGCTCATGCCCGGGCCGCGACAGCTTCGAGCTTTTTGTTATATATTCAATTGATAACTAAATCACTTCCTTGCCTGCCGGCTGCATTTGTTCGGCTTTTTATTCCAAAGCCTCGGCTCTTTATTGCCTTATTTTTCAGCCCTTTTTCTCGACATTTATTTACCCTCGATTTTCTTTTATCGAGGCGAACAGCTCGAATTAAATGACGCTGCGCGAAAGGCGAGGGGAAAATGCCGTTCATTCGTTTATTTCACAAAAGCTCGCTGCTGGAAAATGAAAATCAGCTCTGCTCGAAAGATTATTGTAAAGTGCGTGTCGTTTCTCACTCGCTGCACCGCGCCGCGGCATTGTATATATTTGTAATAGAGGATTTGAATTTGCAGCTGCGGCGGAAGCCGCCTCCTATGTGTGCTCGAGTCGCTCGCGTCTGTTGCTTATTCGTATATATAACGTCGGCGGAATGGAAAGAGTATAATATCCAAGAAAGCGCAAAAGAGCTATAGGGTTGGGGGAAGAGGCAATGATGAATGAGTGAAAACTGTATTAACTGCTACAGTGCATGAAACTCTTCCCTCCTCCCCACCCCCCCCCCCTCCGCTCAGCTCGGCTGCTCAACAGAGACAAAGGATCTCCAAGTTCTGATTTAGGGAGAATCATAAATTTCAAAGGATTATAGCGCACGAAATTTTGTCCGATGTTCTATACGCTCGGCTTGTCCCGTGGCAAAGCCGAGCAAAGAAACTTTTAAGCCGCTACAAATCGATAATTAAATTTTAGTCCGCCAAATTCTCCCTCGCGCCGTGCCTCTCTCTCTCTCTCTCTCTCATTCCACATCTCCTCTCTCTGACTCTCTCTCTCTGTCTCTCTCTCTCTCTCTCTCAATAATTAAGGGGCGCAGGTTATACAAACGTTGTACTGATTTAAATCTAAAAATTAGTTGTCAAGTACCAGTTGTTTTTTTATATTAAGGCAGCACGGCTATGAAACTGTTCGTTTATTATGAAATTCCTGCTTAGCACGAGCAGTTTGATTTAGAGCGTATCTAAGCAACGTTCTGTGACAGGCTGCAATTGATGCTAAATTAATTGTAAATTGCATTAATCTTTTGACTTTTTGCTGTAATTCTCGTTTCTCTGTGCATTTTATTGTCACTCGTATTTTTAATACCAAAATTTACATACGCTTTTTTATTTTATATTAGTTTATATGCATATTCATGTATTTTTAAAACTATTTCTTTACTGTGACTTTTTCGTTATTTTTTTTATGTAATAAAGATTATTAACAAATTTATTTATTTATTCGTTTTATCGTTCGAAAAATCTTTTTATTTTTATTTTTTATTTTTTTCGGGGCATTAAGCGGACGTAAAAGGGCCCCTAGAACATAAAAAAAAAGTAAACAAACGAACTCCAGGTGGAGCTCTGAAAACCGATAGGCTATCAATACAAGTCATACGATCAGAAAGAATGTTCCATGATCACCTCAGATGATTTAATGTCGAATGAAACCCACAATAGATAAAAATACCACAATTGTTTTGGAACTACGGAGATTG
>JAPYZA010007096.1:0-10354 GCA_030522685.1 Eupelmus azureus
CATTTTGAAAGTGTGCAAAAGCGCAGGCCGATCGGAAAATGCCTTAATACTGCCGAGCGTAAGCATGTACTCATGAAAGTTGATTGCGAAGTATATATCATTCTATTATATATATGTGTATTTTTTTGTAATCGACGAAAGTGAAAGACAAAGCGCCGACAGTGCGCTTGTCTTTTCCTCCATTCCCTTCGTCTATATATATAATATTATATTTTAACTCTTGGATGAAAAAAATTTATAGTTATTATTAATTATTATATAGCTTAGACGCATTTTTGTACGTATCGTCGCTCCTAATAAAGACTAGTACTATATTCAAACTCTCGGTGAAATCTAGAACATTTCAAATTATCGACGAAGACTAACTGAGTTGGCGTCTTAGCCACAAAAAGTAGCATACATTCCGATTCTTGCCGTGAAAAAGTAGCAGATTCCGCTACAGAAAAGTACTAGTCTAAATTATAAGCGACGCTATTATCCATTAATCTCCCTGCCCACATTGTAAAAAAAGAAAAATTACTAACTTATAGAAAAATAAAACTTGCAGAAATAAAAATTATAGTTCAAAATTTATTTTCTAAAATTTAGTAATTTTTGCTACATAACTCGAATATTTAGTTCAATAGTACAATAAAATAACGCTGAGTAACAGCGCGCGCAGCTCCTAATAATTGTCGGCGCGCCGAGATGAAAAACGAAAAGAAGAAGAGTTGATAAAGCGCGAGCTCCTTTCGTAATGTTCCCCCTTTGATTATTAAAGTGCTTAAACGTACATGTAAAGACTAGCAAGATACTGTGGGACAATAATAATAATCAGCGCGCGCCACAGCTTCGTTTGCGTTTCTTCATCACGCGCGTAAGCCTCGACGATGAGCATATGTATATGTATAAAAGAGACGTATATTGCCATTATACCACCAACGAGATTTTTCCATTATATCTCCCTTTCTTCCTTTTGTTTTCTTTTTTTTTTGTTTTTCTCTTTTTTTCGAAATAAAAATTATTATTTTACGAATTTTTCGCTTTTGGTTTGTTATTTTTATTTTACGTTCTGGTGCATCATCTTTTTATTATTTTTCGCTTTGACTTTAGCGGTCGTATTTATAGATTGATCCATTAAGAAATATAACTTTAGATTTATAAAAAGCTGGTGTACCACCTTCATCCTTACTTTTTTAATATCCTTACCACTAAAGTCCTTTCCTCTCGCTCACCTTTAACAAAACTTTGACATTGCAATTCCTTTTCCCCACACAAAAAAAGCCCACGTAGACACTAAATTGCGCCATCGAGCGATCGAAAGTAACGGTAAAAAATTATATCTCCTAATTAAAGCACATTCCGCGTGTTTTTCATCATCGCCTCAACCGCAATTGTGTTTGCTTGGCTGCAAAAATTTGTGCCCCGGCAAAAATCGCCGAGCGAATCGCTGAACAACGAACGTCTTGTCGTCGTCATCCTATACGCATAAGTGAATATCAGTAGCAATATATACATGCGTGTAACACACATGTATAGGCGTTCACGCAGACGGCGGTCGTTACTCCCTGGCGCATGAGAAACGATGCGTTATATAGGCCGTAACAATGTGCATGTATGTAAGGGAGCGCGCATCAAAGCCGAACGGGAAAATTGAACAAGTGCTTGTTTTTTTTTGGTATTGTGGGTGGTCATGAATCTTTAGTCTGTTCTTTGTTTTTTCTTATTTTGGGAAAGGTTTATGGAGAGCTGAGGAACGGTTTGTGGTGATATTTATAGTACTCTGAATTTTTAAGAAACTGGAATCGCGAATCGGCAGCTTGCCGGTAGCGAAATAGAGAATCGTATTCGTGATTGTAGTTATTATAAACTTTCACGAAATTCTCGCTATAGGAATCGTATACCGTCAAAGTGCCAATCAAGCTTCTACTTTTCTATTTATCATCGCATCAACCTACTGAATGAAAGTAATATCTTCATCATCATGATGCACCTATATAATTTTTCCCCAAAACACCAAGAATCTTTCTCAAATTCTCATACATCCATTCACGGCACAATAAAAACGTCATTAAACGTCGCGCAAAAACAAAACAAAACGAACCCGTATGACTCCTTTGGGAAATTTCGGCAAACATGAAATTAAAATCAGAAGTAGGAGAGACGGAAGAAGGAACCCTTCCGCAAAATTAGCAACTCAGCGCTGATAAAGCCGGTTGTTTCCGATGACGAATCGCACGTAGGTTTACACATGCCGCGTAAGCGCCGACGATTGCTCGCGATTTAATCGGCGATTCACGCCTTTTTCCGCTGAGAGAACTTCAAGCCATGATACATTAGAAGGTTTATAAGAGATTTTCCGATTATGATTTTTTCAGGCGCTTTCCAGAAGGATTTAAGTGTGATTAGTGCGGCTCGTCATCACCTGTCTTTGATTTCGGAGAAGGAGATATTTTGTGATGTTTTTTTAATTGTAGGTAGAGAAGTGGGGACAAGGAATTTGAAATTTTAATTATTGTATGATGATAATTGTATAAAATTATTTGTTAAATTGAAATCGTATATTTGTACATGTATAACGTTCGCTTAAAATTGTATATTAATCATAGGAGGGACCATAATTCTAAGACTAAATGAACGTAATTACAAACTAACATTGAAAGGACCAGTAAATAGATCCAGTGATTTTTAGAGTAACTATAAACGCATACTGTAATAATTAAGCTTTATAATAAATATGCCCGCGCTTTCATTCATATAAAGCTATGCAAGTTCGACAATTTTTTTTGTAGTCGAGTCCTAACCGATAAGCCAAAAAAAATGAAGAAGCGCAAGGTCGGCAAGATTAGATAAGTTTTTTAAAGGAACGTAAAAAAAAAGAACGTGGAGACTGTAAAATATACAACTCATATCAAAAACTACGTAAGGACCAATACAAGAAATTTATGTACACGACAAACATTCCACGATATGTCTTCAAATTGTGTAATTTTTTATATGAAACTTTTATAAAATTTTTTGTGTATTTTGGATACAGCTATAAGAGTCAGAAGAAGAGAATGAGAAAGTGAGGAGTGCGTAGGCGTAATTGATGATCGGACAATAATAATAATACTATTAAAGAATAAAAACGATTCTCAAAACATCTATGCCCGAGTTTGTAATTTATTGTTTCATCCAAAAAACTTTATTTCCATCGTTCCATACTAAAAATTATCTTTCCATACAAAATAAAAAATAATCGAAATACAAAACCTAAACCGAACACATAAAAAACGACACCTCACCACGTCTAAATATTAAAGTCACACCGAGTTTTCCCAGCGCTATCTCCTCTCCCCTTATCCGAAAAAAACTAGCCATCTCCTTTTTATCCTATCTCAGTCCGATAAAAAGCCAGCCGCTTACGTAGACTCGCGCATACAGAAATTCCCAGGTGGAGGCGAGAGACTGCCATTTTAAGGCCGCCTCCGTTCCCTTTGCCTCAAGAAGGAAAATCAGGTTTCTGCCGCCGAGCTGCTTTGTAAGAGTGTGTATGTGTACGTATACAGGAGAGATCGCGGCTCGGCATCTCTCGGCTGTCACTCTGTACGACTGACTGTATTTTTTGTTTTTAAAGTAGATAAAGGAGGAAGGTGTGGATGTGTTTTAGGTTGGTTTGGCTGTGGTGGTTGTCAATATTTATGGTTGTTTTATGGAGAATTATGAATTTTGTAGTTTTAGTTGTAAGAGATTTATATTTTTAAATTATAGGATGAGGATGGTAAGAATTATAAGGATGGATAAAATAGTATAGAAAAAGGAAGAAAAAGTCATTGAATTTCAATTTAACGTTTGACCGTCTGTAAATTAAAGGTACAGTTACGGCAAAGATGAGAGAAAGTAATAGGAATTTGGGATTCTAATGACTTTAGCTTTGAGTTTTCCATCCATTATAGAGAAAATTTTCGAGTCACCGCAGCTGGGAGACTTTCTTACCTTTATTTACCGGGACGGCTTTCAAGTAAGTTTTTACACAGCTGAATTTTAAGCCTTCAAAATATTCGCAGGCTTACAGCGAAGCACTCGCAAAAAATTGTTGAGCGCAAGCTGCTTAAAACGCAAGGAATTACCATAAGGTTTAACATTTTACGGGACGTCAATCTTGTAAGTGGAACGCCGTAAGAGGTTCATTACTCATTTTTCGTCTTGGAAATTTAATGTAATTAACGTTAATTTCGCTACGTGCAAGAACTTTATACTTTGGAGGATTTGCATTCTGTCAGCAGAAAAGCATTTTAACAGCTCTTAATAGCACAGTCTGAGCTGTTTTTTTTTGCATTTGTGTGCATCAAAATATGAAATTATGAATAGTAGTAAGAAACATAGTTTGCTCGTAATAATTCAAGAAAATTAAATTTAAACGAAAGCAACTCTGACGTGCGAAGAATTGACTATTCAGGTATCGATAAGTATTTTATCTAATCTTTGTTTGAATCTTGTTAGAGTGATTACCATAAAAAACGTGTTGATTTCATCTCTATTACAAATTTTTTTCTCTTAAAGCTATTTTCATTGAACTAATTACTTTATTGCGATTAATTTACAATGGAGTTTATCTCCAACATTTCCACATTTACGCTCTACAATAAAACACTTATAACAAATCAATCACCGATTTTATATAATCATTATATACACCCACAATCTTTCCTCACCGCAACATCAATCCTCCAAACCAAGCGTAACTCCCCAAGCATACACCCACTCCATTTTCCCAAAATTCAAGAACCGAACCAACCATACAATTACACCAACCGACGCGTAACAGAAAAATCGCAGCGCAACTTTCTCGCCCAGCCTTATTACCGTTTAACCATCGCCGTCCGCTTAATCACAAGTTTTCACCTCGATTAACTTCTGATTGACAGCCTCTACGTGATCCCCATCCTCAAAAAAAGCCAGCTCCACTCGTCGCACGCACACCTCCTCGCGTATAATCTACATCGCTCGCTGCAACAGCTCATCTCCGTTAACCTTGAAGCCAATAATCCCGCGCTGCGAAAAGGGTTTGGACAGTGCGCGAGGCTGCGTTATCGTTTGACGACACCGCTAATCTAACGCCAGATACGCATTCGCTGATATAGAGGCGGCGTTCGCAGATGGATTTGTATTAGGGTCAATCGCTGCGGTTTTTCCAAGTCTAATGGCTGATTTTTGTTTGTGTGTGTTAGAGAGTACGGTTTTAGCGTGTGCAGGGTGATTTGCATTTCTATCGGCGGCGCGCGTGCCGCTCGCTGCATTTATTTATCGGCTGGGTGGAATTATTTATTTGGGGCCTCGATGAATAAAAGAGCGCGATGCGATGGCTCGCGCGCGGCTTTTCAAAGTTTTAAGCTGCGTTTGTTGCGCTCTTTTGTTGTCGGGAGAGGTCGATAGGACATCTTCTTACGTCCGTTTAACTTTTGACTCTGGCTTGAGTTAAAGCTGGGAGCTAGTTTTCTTTTATATATGAAAGGAATCACGTACAATAAGTGTAAAAGGAAATTAATTTTATAGATATAGATATTAAAGTGTTTCCTTGAAAGAGTTGAGATTGTGGCTAGAGGTAATTGTAAAAATTCAGAGAGCCATCGAGAAAGATTTATGGCAGCTTTATCGCTCGCGCCTCGATAAGTTAATCAATTGAAATTTATAAATCGAACTGTGCTTTCAGTGCATCGCGAGCAGGCTCGTATCGTTAAATGCAGTTATTCACCTTTTGGCTTGAATGCAAAATATCGAATATATAGATACAGTAAAATAACGCATTTATTAGATACGATATTTTTTTAATCCTTTTTTTCACCTTTTTTACATTGTCGAGGCGGTCTTGTTAAAAGTGAAAAATTATACTTTGGCTCTGAGTCGATGCCCTTCTATGATAAGAATATTATATTGCTTTAACAATTACCCGTAACACTTTTTGCATACCTATCATTATTCAAATCAGTTTTTGCGCAAGAGATATTAATATTTAGCCGGCAGGCTTTTATGCTGATATATCGAACAATTTTCTAGAGCTATAAAGCTGGTATTGAAGCTGCCAGAATTGATTTTTTTAATTTTAAGAGTATATCGTACATATCTACTTTTACATAATGCGAGAATGAAAATTGCGCTCCCGCATGTGGCTGTATAATCGAAACTTTTCTATGCGTGTAGTTTATTTGAAAGTAAACTATTGTTTTAAAATTATACATACCGCACAGGCGTGTATGAAATGACGCAAGGAAGATAAAATGATTGAAAAGTAAAAGATAACGCCATCAAATTTATCAGAAAATAAGATAAGTGCTATATACAAGGTTCAGAAGAGCTTGTTGACTTTCACCAAACGTTTTATAAATTTAATGAAATAATGAGCTTGTATAATTTATTCATACGCAGTGTAAGTTATTAATCGCCTGTAGTAAGTAAGAACGTTGCACGGGTAATTTATCAAAACATGTTTAACTTAATTAAAAATGTTTAAACCTTAAAATTGATAATTGATAAGCGGTTGAAAATTATATTTATAAAAACAATGACTGTCGATTTTTAGAACCAAATCACTTCCTAAACATGTTTTCAACGTGCTCTTCATAGTAGATAAAAGAAGTAAGTGCGAGTTTAAAATTTGTCCCTCAAAAAAAAAACACCGAACCTGAGTATTTTTTCCGTCCGGCTATTACGTGAGTTTTCGATAGCTTTGAAAAGGCGCAGCGTGTCCATATTTGAAAAAGATTAGAGTGAAACGTGTCCAAACACTAGCGCTAGCGAGAAAAAAATATATTTTTTTCAGAAGATTAAAATTCTCAAACATTAAATTTTATTCAAAACCTTGTCCACAATCCATCTAACGTTTTAAAATCAGTCTCTTCTCAATATCAACTTCACCTATACCTGAACTATCAAAAACCTCAACTAGCGACTCTCCAAAAAAAATCCCAAAGGTCCTCATCTCACCGGCTGCTTAAAAACCCAATCTCCACCTTCCACACATCCAGCCGGTCCGCGATGAAAACCACTGGCCGAGAAAGTAACTCCAACCTCTCCCACTTCGACGACGGAATGCGGCGCCTCGACGGGGAAAAAAAAGGCGCGATGGAATAAAAAAAAAGAAAGGGACTGGACGTAGCGAGAAAAAGCACGAAATCCACGTAACTAATGTAAGGTGCGACTACGCGCGTTAAGTCACGTACTATAGGGATACATACCTGCGCGCGGGCGTGGACAATTGGCCGGCTAAAGCCGGACGCGTGCGGGGAATCACCGACTAGGTGAACGTACCTGTGCGCGGTTAGTTTTGTGGATGTAGGGTGAGAAGCAGCTTTTTGGGTGGTTTTGGAGTTTTTGGTGGTTTGGATGATTTATTGGGGATTTGCGAGGAGGCTGATGGTGGCTGGGCCACGTTAGGATTGTTAAAGCGTTTTTGGAGTTATTTTTGAAATTTAATACAAAATTTTCAAAAAGAAGTTTAAGTTTTGTTTTACGTATCCATTATCTAGTGGGTTAGATTTAGTTTAAAAGAGATTATTTCCAGAGAAGTCAATAGTTGTATATATATGACTTATGTTTTTTGTCCATAGAGGAAGTGCACAAATTTTTTAGCCAAACATAGCCGGGACTATTACTCACTCCATTCTAACATCCTACCTGGCCTTGGCGTGTTTTGGTTCTATCGTGGAATTTTCGCGGAATGTGAGTAACTACGCATGAAAATAAAAAAAATCTATCAAAGAAATGGATTATTCAAAATAAAGCTAGACATTACTAAGAAATTTATTTTGTTTTTTAAAATTGCGCAAAGACGCACATAGGTAGGCGATCGTTCGAGCATAAATTGTACATGACAATTTTATTGACCAATATAAATGAAACGATTGATTAACGATATAATCAGTTACAATTACACAAAAGATAGCCAGCGTATACACCTAACTTCGAAGTATTTATGACCATTAGGAAACATTTAAAAACTGAGTCACAACTCTATTATGATTCAGCAACATTCAAACCCTCATAAAACCATTTAAAATCCAAACCCATTACCTTCTTACTCTTATATTTAACAAAAACCTCCCATCCTAACCATGAACAATAACTCAACAATAAACAATCCAATCTCCTCAATAAAATCACTACCGATCTCTAACAAAACCCAGCACCTATCCTCATTCCACAGAGCCATCGGCTCCACTGAACCAGCTCCTTCACAATTGTCCAGCCACACCAATTCTCACGTGCTTGTGAACCAGCTCTCTGTACCAGTCGAGAGAGAAAGAAAGACGAACAAGGAGCCGCTCCAGCGCTCGTGCTGAAGTCGAGGGGGCAACGGCCGGTCAAAGTCCCACTCGTATATAGCAGCGATGCCGGCTCAGCAGCAGTGTAGCAGCAGCCTTTTTCTCTCGTCTTCGATTCTCCCTGCTTCTGCTTCTTCTTCTTCCTCCTCTCGGGCGTCTTTTTTTACGGGAACGCGAGAGGCTTGACCCCGAGGAGGGGGAGGCAGATTTATGGACACTTTCTCTCAGGTGGAATTTAATTAATTGACGTGCTTTTTGAATCGATGTGAGAGAGTTGATGGGGGGAGGTAGTGATGAAATCTGGGAGGATTTGGGATTGGGAGTTGGGTGGGATTATGAGGAGTGGAAAGTGCATATGTTTTTTTGAATGGGGTTTTGTTGCAGTTTTTTGGATGGAGTATTATGTTAGTATTGTGTAAATTTAATGACGAGATAAATTTTACTTCTTTACAGCAACGTTTTATTCTTGACGTTTTTTTATATAAGTAGAGAAAAATTGCAGAATTTTAACTAAAATAGTAAAAATTGTTAAGTTTTTTTAATTTTTTATGATAAAACAAATACTAAAGACAAATTCAGTCTGTGAATATGCATAATAAATAGTACAAAACGTAGTTGCGTTTAAAGTTACGTAATTTTTTCTTTTTCCTTTTAAAAGCTTCATTTTTATTTCCACTGTATAAAAGTTTAGAAGCATCAACGTGAGCTTTAAAACAGATTTTTTCTTTTTACAAAAGTGCATTCGTTAACTACATGCAAAGTCAATTTGATATATGATTTACATAAAATTACTACATACATACAAAAAACAGAAATAATTTTTTTCTGATTTACAGCGAAGTACATTGAGAATTATTGAAAAAAATTCAAAACAGTATGGTAAATATGAAAGAATTTTTCCTATATTTGATATTAGGGTCAAAGTCTTTATCGGTGAGGCAATATTTAACACCGAACGCGGCTTAGCAGCTAAAACTACACGCAGTCTTATAAAATAATCCCACAACTTTTACAACTCTAATCCACCTAAAATAGGACAAGAAAATGATAACAAAGCTCGCCTCTATACTAATCCACTAACCATTCCAGCCCACGCCATCGATCCACCACATAGATCCAATTCAGCATCCACCAAACCAAAATTCAAAACTTATCAATAAATTATATGCACACTCGTGCACAGCCACCGCCAAATTTATCAAACAACGCCTCCATTATAAAAGTCATAATAGCCACGAGGCTGTGGCTTCCACGGGCTTATCTCTCGGATTATGCCAGGCTCTTATCGGATGGGCCGACTCCTCGAAGACGGACAGCGCGGCGCGCGTTTTATTTGACGAATACAACAGCACCTGAAACGCGTTTCGGCGCTGTCTGTATATATGCACAGGCGCTCTCTGTTATCGCGCGGAATTTCACCTCTTGTTAAGCCTTTTCATGACGAGCGGCAGGTAAACTTTTGAATTAATGCTGCCCGGAGTTGCGTAAGGCGGAGTGGGTTGACTGCGCGGTTATTGTGTCACTTGGGCGAGGCTGGTTCGTTAGAGGATCATGTGGGCTTTTGTTTTAGTAGAGGAAAAGGATAAGTTCTGGGTGAGGGTAGTTGGTAGTTGATTATGAAGTTTTAATGATGTGAATTTTTAAAGTGAATTAATTAATCTGTTTCTATTTCGCCGAATTATCTCTAAATGATTGTTTGAAGAACCGTCAATAATGAATGTTATACACACATTATGTAAAACGTCTTATTTTCGTCACGACATTAGTCAGTGAAGATAAAAGTCGATGGTAAGAGCCGGTAAAGACTTAATTAGCACTTGGCGTGGATTTGTAAAAATACGATATGGAAACGTTTTTTTTTCTGCCGGGTAAGTAAAGTTTGCTGTGGATTTAAAAAAGCACGCGCGTTGAGGACTAGATAATTAGTAAGTATTTATTTAAGACAAGATAATTCTTTTTTATCAAGGTAACTCTTTTTAATTACACATGTGGAGGAAAATCGAAAATAGAAATTACTGTATCATATACAGTTTCGCAAGCCTACTGCCAATATGGAGTTGATATTGTTTGTA
>JAPYZA010007098.1:0-14059 GCA_030522685.1 Eupelmus azureus
TAACAATACCCTCATAAAATTATCATAGAAATAACCAAAAACCATACACTTTCAGTTTAAAACCACTCACTGCAATATTTCATAAACCGAACCGCGCATCTATTAAGCGATCTCTTACGTTTATTAAAACACAAATTAAGCTCGCAAACTACATCCACAAATAAACCATCCGTACCAGCTACGAGAAACCGAGCCCGCACACAAAAGCATTCCTCCGGCGCAATAAAATAAATTATTACATTGTTTAATATTAATAAGCACACACCGCGCTCATATCCCCACAGCGCGCAATCTACATAAAAGCGATAAATCAAAAAAGCTTTCAAGCCATTCATCCCGTCATTTTTCCCCTCCACTCCTCTCCTTTGTAATAACACTTTTCTCAATGCATACGCACGCACACGCAGCGAGCTTGCGCGCCTGTCTCTTTCGCGATTTTAAGGAGATACGCGCACCCGCGCGCGACGATCGCTGCCTTGAACCTGCGTGCCTCACCTTTGGCGCGGGCTCGTGATGCCGAAGATTGCCGCTTTTTTTCTCTCCTCGTGGCTTGAGAGTACAGGCCGTTTTCTTTCGGAGAGAGAGAGAGAGGGTCGATGAGGGATAACGTTTTGTGTGCGCGTGCAGCGCGATTGTACGCCAGGGCTCGTAAATTTCGCGTTCCTGAACGCGCTCGCAGTGCCAGGAGAGGGGGGAGAGGGAAAAAGGCGCCGTCGTCGCTGCGCTGCCGATATAAAGATTATGGGAGGAATATTTTTGCAAAAATTTGCGCGCGGTCGGAGGATGATTGTTATCGGCGGGCTCGATCTTTTTGTTCGGCCCGAGCTTTCGGCGAATTTCGTGGGAACGATTTGTTTTTATGATGCGCAAGTGGTGAGCTGAAAGTGAGGTATAGTTTTTTTTTTATTTTTAAATTGGTTAGTTTTTGAAATTGTATTTTTTTTTCAAGGTATAGAATTTATTTTAGTGATTAAAAGATGTGTTATAATTTTAAAGTAAAATAAGAAGATAAGATGCAGAGTAATAATTTCATATCTTTTTATGTAGTAAAAATTTTAGAGTCATATAAAAATATGAAAATTATTTTTACAACAACTTACACAGTAAAATTAAAATGTTATTTTCATAAATATTATTTTTTATTACGGAAAGAATAGTCTTACATAAGATAAGCATTTCCCCAGCACAATGCCGAGCTATAAAAGAAAATGTAACCTTTCTCATTACTCATTCCTCCAGAGCGTAGAGAACATGAAAATTAGAAAAAAAAAGTTTGTTTCCTGCAGATACGAAGCCGGAAAAAAATGCGGTTTAAGACCCCCAAGAATTTACATGAGAAATAAACGCGCGACTAAGTAAACCGTGGCGCGCGCAAAAAGGCCGAAGTCGAAGTACAAGCGGACACGGAAAAAGCCGACTTCGGCGCGGGACACACTTAAAGCCACACAAAGATATAGGTGAAGCCGGCGCGTAAACTCGCCGACTTTATGGACTCGCTTATCAAAATTAATTGAGAAAAATGCAAACGCTACAAATGCCAACACACCTTAGCACACAAAACTGAAATAATAGCTTGAATTACAATCTCCTAGAAGGTTATATACACCCCGGCCGATTCACAATAACTCAGCGCCTTTATCACCTAACTCTTCATAAACAATAAACTCCTCGCGCGAGTACCGTTCCATTCTTCTCTCTCATCCAAGCCGGTAGCCCCTAATAGCTCACCGCATCGCTATCTTTAGGCTCTCCCAGACGTCCTCCCTCTTTTCAATCCTGCCCGCACGCAGCGGGTATATAATAACGAAACTCTCCTCCGCCGCTCAACAATAAAATTGAGTAATTTCGCGCTGATCCGAGCCCGCGCGCGGTACATAAGTGCATGTCCCACGTGGTATTAACGGTCTTTACCGTAAACGCACGTGAGAATGGGGGCCCGTTTTTACGCGCAAATTGTGCATACCGAGAGAGATAAATTATCCGCGCCTTAAATCATACACACGCTCTAGTAACAAAGCCGGAGAGGAAGAAAAGATAAAGCTCTCCCTCGCGCGCAAGTGTGTTTACGCTTTGCCGATAAAGTTCGATGCCTCGCCGATATGTACGCGCGGGTAATCAGCGATCGTAAAAGGAGCGCACAATGCCGGGGATTAGCGATTTTCTTTTTCCGCGTCCGCGTCAGTCAACTGTCCGCTCGGGGGATTGTTATTTATGCTAAGCGTGTGCGTCTTTTAACTGTAGATCTCGCGAGGGCCGAGGATGGGATGTTGCTAAGTAAATTATGCCAGTAGTGTGTGACGGGGCCGCTTGCGGTTTTAATTTAATTTTTGCCCTTTCAATTCTAATGGGCTTGTTACGGCTGAGAAGATTAATTGCCGCCGGGGTGGGAGGGAGATTGTTGATAATCGTTTATTAAAGTCGTTGGGCTTAGCTTGTGGTTGATGAAGGATGGGTAATTAGGTTCGGGTGATGCTGGTAACTGTAAGTTGCTCCGGTGGCTTACTATAGCCGGCTGTTTCTACTTATGGAATACAAACATTTGAGGTCAAGATTGTTTACTTTATTTTGAAGCAAGTTTGTTTTGTAAATTAATTAATGTAGTTATTTGAGAAATTAATTGTCATTTAGTAATGTATTAATTTATTATTACACTAAAACAATTTTCAAGCAGGATAACAAACCCTTTGATAAATCGGTCCATAAAGGTTGAACTATACGGACGAGAACTATACAAAACTAGAATCATGAAGTTTCTTGTACTTCGTATAACACAGAGAAATATTTATCTCAAAATTAATCACAGCAATAAACCATAGTCGTTTTTCCCGGCAAAAACACGTCACATTATTTTCGGAAAAAGCGCGGAATAGCGTCCCGGCGTAAAAATCTTCTGATTTATACATAGTTGAAATCTTGCATATATTTCTTCGACGCACAGTAAAGTTTAAAGTACGCTAAGGGAAATCTTAATCTTATCGACTTCGGGGTAACATTTTCGAAACGGTGTGAAGTTATGCAGAAACAGCGGTGAATCAGATACGTAGGCGAATAAGACATATAAGTGAATTATGTTTTTGGAAATGCCTTTGGCAATGTGCGAACTTGGATTAACTTTGCATTTCTAAATAAATTTCCTGGATCCCAGATTCGCTTTCCCAATGAATTTATCGTTAAGGAAACGTTGATACTTATTCGGATTTTATAGAGTTCGAGTCTACAAATTTTACCGTATCGTTTGAATCGATAAATTCTGCATGATATCAAATTTTATTAAATACGTATATAATAAACCTTCAGCAAAACGCTATTCGCAGCATGAACACATTCCCACCCAAACCCCCACCACCAAACAAATACCAATCCTCAAAACCAATCTCCCAAAAAAAACCATCACACACCACCATATCCCCACACAATCGAGCGCGGCGCCCCCGGAACAATCGGCCTCTCTCCTCGCGCTCCCACATCCCCCCACGGCTCGCCAAAAAAAGCGGAAACCGTTTCTCAAAGATCTCGCCTGGCGCGTGACCCTCGGCGAGTTTCCCGTTCGGCGCTCACGGTAGCCCCCATACATATGTAATTTGTAACCGCTCGCGCGCGTCAACTTCCTGTATCCCCCCCTTAAACCAACAACAAAAAAAAGTACCCTCTCCCAGGCGCTAACGCGCGTTAATACTTATAATACCAGGTGCCAGCGCGTAAGTGTAGATTCGCGGAATCGGCGCGCTCCATTAGCAAGTTTAGCGGCCGCGCTGCTGATGCGCCTCGCGAGGTCACAGACCTTACCTAGCCGCGGCGCGCACGCGACCATCGTGATAAGGTGGCGATCGCTCGCCGCCCCGCAGCGAGTTTTCCGCTGTCCGCTCGCGAGCGCCGGCTTCTTGACACTCTCCCGACGTCGTCGCTGTCGGAAGTTCGGAGCACGGCTGGGAAATGTATAAATGCGGCTGCGATTCTGCTTTGCTTGCTATGATAATTAGACGTGTTGATGGCTAGGAAACAATGTTTCTGAGAGTGGGGTCCTGGTACAATGGGGAATTAATGTAGCTTCGTTTGGATTCGCACGTTTATACAGAGGTGTAGGCGCGAGTGTATACAGGCGGCTGGGTATTCTTTCTCGGAATGCGCGTTAAGTTCAAACGTTGCATTTTCATTGTACTATTATAGACGAGCGAGCGCTCGTTAATGCAGGTGGATTTTTTTCTCGAGAGGAGCTTTCACTGCTTCGTAATGGGTTCGATGTGGTAGTGAAAGCTTTCGCGCAGAACGAAATCGCAGCTTGTAATTACAGAGCGAAAAACGCGAAATGCTAAATCATACTGAATAACGAGGCGCGCGCGCGCGCGCGCACTAGTGCAATGAATATCCTTAGACGTTTCATTTCTTTTAGATCGCGCCGAGTAAATGTAATTATTTTAATTGCTGGATCGGGTGGCTTGAGAATACATTAAAAATGAAGAGAAAAAAAAGAGGAGGCCGTATCTGGTTATTTATCTATCTGTGTATGAAAGTCACGAATGCGCGCGGTGTAAGTGAAAAATTATCATTTGAAAAACTGCTGGGAACTACGCGATGGATATTAAAAGGTATATCAGAGTTTTAATGATTTTAGACTCATAAATTTTGAGGCGAAATGCTAAAAGCACACTTTGCACGTAGCTCGTCTTTCGCTATGTTTATTATGAATCGCTTCGCACTTCGGCTTTGGAGCGGCTTTTACGATAACTTGTAAATGCTAACAAGATTAAGTTGAAATTAGAAACGAAGTTTCAAATCGCGAGTTAAACTACTGCTATCGAGTATTGGATTTATACATATATGTTGTGCAGCATTGATTTGTGAATTGCAATATAAAAACTATTATTGGAAATAAGTTTGACAAAAGTTTCACTAAATTTAATCAACTGTTTGAAAAGATTTGAATTAAATACATCTATGAATTGATAAAATAAATATTAATAGTAAAAATTACATGAATTAATATAATAATCAAAAAATAATTTGCACAAAATTGTCAGTATAACAGTGGAATATTCGCAGCATAGGTAAGGCACAAGCAGCCATAAATGAATTATAATACTGCTACTTTGAATTTCTTATTAATTATCTTTGCACGTTTCTTAGATAGTTTGATGTTACTATAAATTAATTTATTTGGTCAAGGTAAATGAATATAATACTAATGTATGTAACACGGACATAATGCAACTAAAAATGCGAGGGTCACCTTTCACGCTTAAAATATTTTAAGTTTTAAATAAAATTAAATTAAAATTTTCTTTTTCTATTTATTGCTTAACTATACGCTATTCTCAATAATATACAATTTTTACTTAACTCTAATGAGAAAATAATTCACTTTATCCATTTGTTTAAGAAGTAGATGCTGACCGTACCCAACAAAACTTGCTGCAACTGCTATCAACGCACACTAAAATATACCAACTCTAGGTTACACCCCAACATCCAATTAATATCAGCGCGCTCTCAACTACATTTCCCCCCTTAAAAACGCACTCCTGCATTCTCCAGCCAACCCCATAAAAACACCAGCCGCTAAAAGTATCACTTACCACTGAGATTTCCAGCTCTCGTGCCCACGCTCTATCGATATCCTCCGTCGCAACACTGTATATATGTACCTATGTACAACCCGGTCGCTTGCGAGCGCAAAGTCACACTTTTCGCCTGCCATAAATCGCGCGATAAGATAGCCTAATGAGCTATCCTCGACCTCATTGGAATCAGCGACCCAGAGCTTAACTGTAAAAGCCCAGCGCTATACCCACCGACCTGTCTATACATAAAATTTTCGCAAATATGCGCCGCCTCGGCGCTCATCCGATCGCAACTGGTATAAGATAGACCTCGGAAAGTTTCTTAATCGATGCGAGCCCAGGGAGACAGTGCAGCCCGAGATAAAAGGAGAAACACAGGCTCATAACGGTGCGCGGATTACACAAGCGCGCGCGCACGCGCGCGGTAAATCACTGATCATCCATCGGCTGGCGCGCGCACTCGTTAGGAAGCTATATGGGGGGTTCCTTATCGAGTGGAGCGACGCGGTTGATCGGCATCGTGCGCGAGCTTCTCTGGATTTTAGAGAGATAGTGGGGTAATATGAGTTATAGGGCGGGAGGGAGGGGGACGATTTGTCGTTGTTGTGGTTCTGTTGTGCGCGCGGGGAGAGAGATTAGCGCGGCGCGAGCAGAATTATGACTTCCTTTTCTGCGCCCGAGCCGCGCAGACTATGTGTGTCAAATGGACGATGATTGTGAGAAAGTGATAGGGAACTGGTTTGCGGGTCGAAGCGAGCTGGAAAAAGCCGATCGTGCGACCGATTGTAATGCAGTCTAATGAAAAGCTCGTTTGCGGTGTGTCGGGAATTTTTGTTGTAATTACAAGGTTCGGGGAAGGATTTGAGGGTTACTTTTTTTAAGGAGACTCGTTTGAATTTCTAACGGGCCGATTTAATAAGGTAGCCTGTCTAATAAGATGGGTTAATTATAAAGCTGGTTGTTTTTCGATCGAACGGTTTTGCGAACGGGACGATGCGCGCGCACTCGCTTGCGAGCCTTGGTGTCGATATTTTGTATTTTGAGACTTGTCGTTTTAGATTGGCTTTTTGCGCAGTTTGCGCGGGTTATAATTATTTTATAAATTAATTGAGTAGTTATATAATTTAGTAAAAATAAATTTTTGTTATATGTATACTTTTTATAATGACAACATGTTTTAGATCGATAATGACGAAAAAAAAGTGTGAGAAATTGAGTTGGAATATATTTTTTCTTTATGATATGGTTTAAAATTTTTAAATCATCATATCTCTTTGAATGCCTGAAAGAACTATCTTTATTGACTTCGGTTAAATTATGCTTAAAAAAAGTACGTGTAGAGACTTTTCTTTTTGATACATTAAAAGAACATAAATACAAGTTACATTAATTTTAGTGCAAATGAATTAAACAATTGGTTTCCTTTAATGTATGCATTGAAAAATTTTTATTTTAAGATATTTGTAATATTGAAATCAATCAAATTTAATTTGAAAATTTTTAAATAACTTATTTTTAGTATATATTAAATTCAACATAGAAACATTTAACTTTATAGAAAGCAAAATGTTAACCACACATATCCCTGTTGAAATTATATTTGGTCGGGATATGCATCGTTTCTTTCGAATTCTCTAGTTGAGATTTGTACCACGCTTGTACTATATGTGTAACCTATACATGATGAGAAAAAGAAATAAAAACCCCTGAAAATTTCGCCGTAATATAGATAAGAAAAAAACTTTGAATTTGACCTTGAACTTCAATTTCAAGGTCATTTCAAGATTCACTGTTTTTTAAATTGAAACCCCCGTTTTTATTCAGAAATGAAAATTAGCGAAAAATTTTAGATTCAGATATGTGGACTTCGGCATAAAAATAGGGATTTAAATTATTTAAAAAATATAACCTTAAATGGCAAGAGGTTCAAGGTCAAATCGAAAGTTATCATTAAATTCCTCATTGAAAGTTATCTAGGGCATGACGATCGTTTTTTTATCACTATTCCTACGAAATTTTCAGGAATTTACATACTTTTTCCTCGCCCTGTGTAAAACATAAAAATTTAATCTTTATGAAGTACATCCCGACCAGAATTCTTTCATCTATGTAATTTCTACTTTAATCATACAGTCAAATTTTTTATTGATTTAATGCACCCGTACTGGAAATAAATATTACGATACATACATTAAAAGAACAATAATGCATAATTAAGTACATCAATACAAAGTAAATGTACGTAGAATTTTTAATATTTACACTAAATTCAATGTAAATTTACATTACATATACATTAGTTTGCTTTCATGTATAAATATTGAAAATTTTCTTTCTACGATATTGTATATTAAATTTAATGTGAAAATATTTAAACAACTTCTAATTATTATATTGGGATCTATATATATAACATAGCTATTACGTCAAAAAAGTGAATATAAACTCAGCTATTCATATCCCAAGAATTCTCAATAATTCTTTATTTCCTTTCATTACCCTCTCTAAATCTATGAAAGATTTATACCTGTTAGCATTCATGATATTACAAGAATGTATCATGCCTCCGAGAGATAGATCAAGAATTTATAGTCCGCATTGGCAATTCTATCGACCGATGACTACCAATTTCTTGATCACCATACTCATCAAAAAACCAAAAACAAAAGAAGAAAAAACATAAATTCCGAGCAATTTATTTACCCCCACCATCAGCCAATAATACTACACCCACCGATTCTCCCATCACAGCTGCTACCAATCCAACAACAAGCTCCTGCATCACGCGGTTCTTACCCCCCTCCCCCTATTAACGACAATCCAGCGCCTGCGACGACGCATCCTCCAGCGTCATCTCGCCGCGTATGCATATGGCGAACTCATTTTCGCAGAAACCAAGCCCCGAAGATACCGCGCACGCGAAAGCAAGAGAGAAAGAGAGAGAGCAGAGCAGACGAGGAAGAAGCGAGCTAGCGCAAGGCAGAGAAGCCCGCGGGCAGCCGGAAGAGAGCTTAGCTAGGTGGTGCAGCCGCGCACGTGGCCGATCGTGTTTCTCCGTTCTTTCTTCTCTCTTTTGTGTTGCGGCTCTGCGCGCGCGCTCGCCACTCTTTTAACTAGCCCCACGGGGTGCGCGCGCGCGTTCGCTTTATTTGGATTTTCTCGCGAGCGCGCCGCGCGCGGAGCTTCCTTTATTTTGAGGTGCGCGCAAGCGCACGTTCGCGCCGCAGCCGGCTTATGAGGAGCATGCAAACGGTATACGCTCGGATGGCTGCGCGCACGTAAAAGCGGGATGCTGCGCGCAAGGTGATTTTTTTCTGCTCGAGTTCGTGGGCTTCGTGATTTACTCGTCGATCGTCGAGTTAATTGGTTTAATAGCTCGGCAGGAGGATGAGTGAGTTATTATTGTACCGGCTGGACAGTTGGTTTCTATTTTTAGGGATGGATGGAGAGGTGGTTGTGCTGGTTAAGTAAGCTTTGGATTAGTGAGGTTGGAAAGATTTCAGTCGGATAGTGGGTCTTTTTAGATCGATGAATTGCAGTAATTATTGATTTCTGGGCTGTGAGTAATTTGAAGAAGTGTTGGCTAGTTAATAGGTTAAATATCTATAATTTATTATTATTCACATGTATTTTTTAGAAAATACGTAACTTGAGTTAGTTAGCGTTTGCTAAATGAATTGTAAACTACATATTATCTAATATAAATATCAAATTGATTAAACACCATTAAATATATTACTTTACATAAACACATATGTAACTTTATTTTAAGAATAATTCTCATAGTTGGTTTTCATAGTAGCTCATTAGAGAATAGTACTTAGCTGCATTTAATATATTATAAATTAAAAATTTCTCAGCATTTTCTGCAAGAGCGCTTTCTATACAAAATTGAAAACATTTTCAAAATCGATTCGTTTAAAAAAAGTTTGAAAATCTAAAACGAAATAAGAGCATAGACTACAACATCCCAAAAAATCCAAAACAATTTTTCCTCAAAAGAATTTTTTCACCACGTATGCAATTCCAAATTGAAGCATATTTTTATCGAAAATAATTTCAAAGCGCAACAGAAACATTATTACACCTTCAAACGATAAGCAAAACAAAATAAAGACACTAGTCTATAGCTCGAATAGCAATAATAATAGCCTGCAATTTGAAAATCATTGCGGCCCTTCGGCTCGCAGGCGTAACGACAATGTTCTCACTTTCATAAAGTCGCGCGAAGTGCAAGTCACTTCTTAACCGCTACATCGCACTGGCGGAACCTTTACGATGTTGAATTTTAAGAGCTAACTACAGCATTCAATGAGCTGTATAAACTGGTGCACTGCTTCAGTAACTTTAACATTCGCTCGGCGCGCTTCGGCTATTATATGCTTCGTAAGGTTTTGCATATACGCCTCTCGATACACTCTACAAGAGTACATTTCTAATGGATTGTTTATTCATGAGCGCGCGCGCGGATGACTTTTTGTAACGATTGCAACAAATTTATTAACTATTAAGCTGAATACGTTATTCCTTTCAAGTTGCTTTTTATTGAGCTTTATAGTGTGTTTTTCAGAATAGTTAAAAAAGGAAGGTGGAGGGAATGTGGAGGCAGAAATCAATTTATCTTTTGTAGCTTGGATTTCGAAAAATAAAACTTTCAATCGGCAAATTATTTATGACCGAACAATATCTACTTTTTGTCTCGAGAAAAGTACTATACCTTCTATTAAGACAAATGACACGAACGTACACAATCGTGATTGCGAGCTAAAATTAACGACTGCGCGTCAGCAGCATGATTCGATCAATCATAATAAATGAACCTATTCTAAAAGACATGCTTCTATAAATACAATCTGTAACCTTTTTAACAGCACAATAATGAAAGTAACTGTCTTTATTTTGCTTTATAAACATTCTTTCAAACCTGCACAGAAATTACCATTCAAACTGCCTAGTTTTCAGCGCAGATAAGAAACCTCATAACAGCAAAGTCGAGCAATCGCCCAGCCAATCTACAATATAAAGCACAAAATTCTCAAAAGCTCCAACACTATCAAAATTAAATCTAAACCACTAAAACTTTTCGCCTCCACCCACACAAAAAACCCCCAACAAACCCGATAACCATCCTCCTCCACCCAACAAACGCAACTACACTCCATCAAAAAGCGACTAATAGCTCGTGTCCAGCCAACCCAGCCCGATCCCTTGTTTCTCTCTCCCCCGGCGCGTGCAATTACACACTTGCGTACAGAGCCCCGGCCTATACAACTTCTTCTTCAAATTAGCTCGAACAGCGCTCCGGCTCAGGCGAGAAAGCGCGCCGCTTATCTGTTATGCGCGGGGGCGCCTTTGGCATGCGGCTCACGATCGATCGCGCCTCCACGCGCTCTTCATTTCGAATTCCGATTCCGCATATACGGTAATTGTTCTGCCGGCGAGTCAGGCTTTGTGCTGCTGTGTGTGCGGAGAGCCGATTTATTCCGGGACGAGCAGAGAGATGCAGTGCTTTATGGGACGCGTTCGAGATGGAAGGATGCGAGGTTAGTTTGGTGTTTTGTTTTTGTGCGATGGGAGCTTTTTTTGGGTTGTTTTTGTATGGATGTAGGAGCTGGTAACGATATGACGGTTGAGGAGGTTTTTTTGGGGTGGGGGCTGTGTAGTTGGAGTGTGTGGAATTTGTCGTTCGGTTTTTTGTTGGTTTTTGTGGAGAAAAGGATTGGGAAAAATAGTACGATGATTTGGTAGGGATCGAAATGAAAATTTTTGTCAAGATTATTGAAAAGAGATTAATTATACGATATTTATCCTTTATTTCATCGAAAGCATTAATCACAATACTATTCTTGTTTTAATTAAAACCTGAAAGAAGTAAAGGAGTAAAAAATAGTCTTGAGGCGTAACGCATAAAAGCTAAGAAAAAGGGACCCTATAATCAGCATGTTTGTAGGTATTAATTTTATTTCGTTCATGCGATCGGGCAGAATTAGAGATACTGGCAAATGAGATAAAATACGAGGCCATTAAGCTTATTTATGACGCCGATTACGGTTTACATAGATTACATTATTCGCGAGTGTAAAGCCGATTGACTTAATCTGCTTATCGATTACCATTACCGCATTCACGGACGCTTTAATATGAGCTAAACTCGCTGAATTCGTAATAAATATTACGTACTAATTATGAATAAATCCACTTAGAATTCCGATATATCTTTCGAAAATAAATAGCCCCGAGATTATGGTGTTTTTCTCGCTCCGAGTACTTGAAGGGCTTTGCATTCCTGCGGTAATTAGCGCTTACTTATCGCCCTAGATTCTTTATAAGAAAGACTTACAGTCCTCTTCCATTCATTATAATTATTTATTGCTAGAGAGCTTATTGTTTACCCTTTCGATTTTGTAAAATTAATCTTGTAACGATGTCTGATATCGTTAATTGCTAGGATCATAATTTCTTTTCAATTTCAATTACGCATTTGTCAGTCTATAGAAATTGATTCATTCAATTTACAAACGATTCGGCGTACACCCGGTTATTTTAAACTCATTTCTCTCTTCCTGATTATACACTAATTTCGATTTAATTAAAATTTGATTAACTGAAAATAAGAAGCTTTGACCGGCGCATTAAAGCTACAAGCCTGCCTCATTAATAAAGGAGTTTCTGCATGAAGAGAAGCGGCTGATAGCCACCTGAATTTGTAAATTTCGATACATGAATATTATAATAATACAGTTTGTAGAGTACGTTCACAGCTAAGAAAAATAATTTACCCCAAGAATAATTAATGAGTAAATAAGAACAAGCCAAGCACGAGTTTACTTTTGACAAGAAAAAGGGAAAAAGAGGCGAAAAACCATTTGCGCCTCTGCAATGAAGGAATAGGCGCGAGTCGCACTTAAAGCATGTGTCAGTTTGATGCATGCTACGATAACTTATCGTTATTACGAGCATCCCAAGACGTAAAAATATCAAAACTCAAAATTAATTACTTTGATCGGTACTATATCCGCACTTCGTAAATAAACCAATAGCATCACGCTTCCACTTCGTTATACCTTCAGCTTCGCCAAACCCGACCGGCAACTTCGCCAACCGAGAAAAATCATTTTCGCTAATTACCATCGGCAAAATCTGGTTTCCGCGCGTCTTTCGGGCCGCCTCCCGAGGGAAAGCCGATCCGCAAATCAATTCGCTCGGCATCGTCACCGCATCCTCGGCAACAAGCCAAAAGCTAACGGTACCCGCTCTTCAAACTCTCGCCTTCTGCAAACTCAAAGAAACAAGCAGACTGCCCCCAAAGCCACATCCATCCGCGAATGAATTAGTACAACCCAGCACGAGAAATTCTTCAATTATTCAGCAGCGAAACGTGACTCCTCTCCTGTCCACCGCCGATAAATCCTTCTCTCTCTCTGGAAGAAAAGGCAAACATTCCTGGCGCGCTTAGGCATCAATGGCTGCGTGCACGCACGCAGCTGACCCCGGCGATTGTCAGTCTCCCGCGCGTGGCCCCGCGAAAAACGGTTAGCTGCAGCCGCTCACGTACGTCTCGCACATTTCATTACACAGCCGGAGCTAGCGCGGTGGCTGGCGCCAATTAGCATTTTTTCGCGCGCGAAGAAAAGGCGAGGGAGAGAGAGAGAGATTATCGGCAGCTCTCTGACAATTAATAACGCCGCAGTTTACAGAGCCTCCACACGCTGGTTGGCTCGAGGAAGTTACATAACGGCGTAGAGTATATCGTTACGGAAAAGAAGCGGGGGGGATATATCGCGTCGGCGCGCAGCGAAGGTAATTGAAATGCAATCGTAATCGTAATTACCACTCCGGGTGCCGTTATGTGTGCGAGAGCGCGGCTCTGGCTGGGAGAGAGAGCAGTAAGAGGCGAGATTTATAAACAAAAACTTGACGGTTTTTTTTGGATGTAGCTCTTGTAACCAAGTTGGTGTGCGCATGATTAATCGTGTTTGGTTATCAAAGCCTGCTGTGATTACGGACTGAGGTGCTGTTGTTGGTGGTTGTCGAGGTGGGGCCTATGGTGGTTTTAGCTTCGTAATTTTGCGTAATTGTATGAAAAATTCATTGAAGGGGGTTTAGGTGGCTGTGTACACTCGCGTGAAGTTTGATTTTAATAAGGCGTGCTTGGGTAGATAGGCTAGATTGCGGAGAGAGAACGAGCTGGCTGTTGCTATCTTGACGCGGGCTTCTGGAAAAGTAAAAATGCAGCTGAGGGATTAGCATATTTAGATGATCTGCTAATATGCATGCGTGTATACAGCGCGTCTGTACAAATGGTATGCGGTGTGGTAATGAAGTTGCACTGCTTGCTGTTTTTTGTTTGTCAGTTTTCTCGAAAACAATGGTTATGAGAAAATTTTAATGTGACTGCATTGTAAAGATTCTTTGGTAATGCGTGAATAAGTGTTAGACTATTCCATTATTATACTTTTAAATTATAAGAAAAATATTATCTAAATCACGTGCAAACAAGA
>JAPYZA010007099.1:0-10447 GCA_030522685.1 Eupelmus azureus
ACAACCCCACTCCAAAAAGCAAAACAAAAAATTCAACCAAACGCAAACCACCACTTCTACCAGCAATCCTCTCCAAAAATTGAATCCCCAGCAAAGCTACCATCCCGAAAACACACGGTCCCACCCACCAAACCCAGCCAGCAGCCAACTCTCCTCCTACACGTCCAGCCGGCGCGCTTATAAATTACAGCTCTCAAAGACAGACCGTACAGCGCCGGCCTCCAGCTCGCCAGAGAGACAAGGATCTCAGAGCGCCGCTCGCAAAAGTTACAGCCACGTTGCGTTTTCTTTGTCGCGCGCTGTACCTTTTTCACTCCCCCCACGCGCTTTCTCTCTGTACTACTCCGAAAGTTGGCGCGGCTCGAGAGGGCTCACTCCCCCTCTGTCTGCTACAGCCCGTCGGCCTGGCGGAGAGGAAAAGATTCCCCGGGCTCTGGGATCTGCGTTTTTCGAGAAAACGCGATTTTCGCCTCGATGATATACACACGCGGCCGGTCCGAGTGGCTTTCCCGGAAAAGGGTTTGCCGGGCTGAAAGGAAGAAACGCCAGTCTCAAGCGGTTCTTTTGAGTCTGGCGGGAGGCTGGGCTAGGCCGGCGCCGAGTGTGGCTTGCGCGCGGGGTTTTGAATGGGGATTGGAGAGGGCTGCTGTATCTTCGGATTTCGTCTGCGGTTCTTGGATTTTTTTTTCGTTTTTTTGAGATAGAGAGAGGTAGCTGGGGGAAAATTGTTGTTGCTGCTGATTGAATGGTGAAGGTCGAGTCGGGCGAGGGCGGCTAGCTTCGAGGGAGATTGTAGCGTTTTGCGGAGCGCGTGAAAAATGCTGCGGGCGACGAGGCGAGGTATTGCCGCTGGGAATTGGTGGAAATAGAAAATGGGAGTGGGACTGTTTTTCATTTGATAAGGTGGCTCTCGCAAAAATTATTAGATAAATTTGTGTTTTGCAGAACCGTCTATGAATGAAAACTATTTTAAACTGTAGTTTTTTATATAATAAATTTAAACTGCGATACGTTATTATGTAAAATTATAAATTGCTATTTAAATTGTATATTTAATCTTTTACTGTGTTGAATTTACTATACTAGTTCGCGCGATTAAAGCTACCTTTTACAAAGATATTCCGGGTTACATTTAACAAGCTTGATTCCACGAAATCACGATCCGCAGTATAAACAGAATATAAATTCACGATAATTAAAAGTAAATATAATTATCCTTGTGAATAAAATGCAAAAAGCACTTCGAGGAAATAATAATTTTACTCCCGCATCTCGGTATCGGAGAACTTTTAAAAAGTTTCCCAGTTAACCGCGAAAAACAGCTTCCGTATAAAAAAGTAAATCAAAGCCAATATTTTACCCGCAATCGTCAAAACGAAAGTAGATAAAAAGAGCGTTTAAACTTTCAGCCCGACCAATCGCAAGTATATAAAGCTTATCTAGTACCTTATTTATCAACCCGCAACAATCAGTTTCCTTTTTACCCTTATCAAACCAACTCCTCAAGATAAGTCCCAGTACTTCCCAATCTCTCTCACCCAACTTCCTCCAAACCATCATCAAAACCCAAAAAAAAATCCACCGCTCTACAAGCACTCTCCAAAAAAAGCACACGCATCCTCCACGCATCTCCAACCAATCCATAAACCCAGCAATCGATAAAACCCCGGAGAAACGGAAATTCCTCCGTCCCACATGCGCGAGCCAAAACGCATAATGAGGGCCACACATACATCATCGCGATCTATTAATAATTTTCGCCCACGCCAGCGCGTCCCGTGATTTATGGTCGTTATATACTTTCGGCCCGAGTCAGCCGCGCAAGCCGTAACGGCAAAAGCGCGAAGTGCTAATGCGTCGAGAAGGACGCGGCCCTGAGAGAATAGCGCTTACTCACGCCTGACCACAGCCTGGCTCTGGGCTGCCTAAACGCGTCTTTGTGCGCGATTCCTGGAGCTCTGAAAGCGGACGAAACATGCACGAGGCGCGGGGGTGAGGGAAATGAAAAAAAGAAGAAGTCTCGGGGGGGGGGGCGCTTTTTGACGACTACGCGAGGGACAAGGGCGCCAGCTGAAAGGGCCGCATAAAAAATTGCCGGCTCCCGCTTCGATAAAAGACGTCGCGCAGACTGGGGGTCGCGTGCGGGTATGGATGTGTGTGCGTGCCGCGAGTGGGTGTATGTGGCGAGGAAGTTTGGCTGGAAAATCAATTTTTCGTTTGGGAGGCTGGGAGGTTTTGAGTTAGCGTGGGGGGTGGATGGGGCTTTGGATGGTGTTTTGGAAGCGATGGGTATAAGAGTGGGTGATTGTCGTTTGAAGTTGTTTGAGTAAAAGTGCTTGTGGTTTTAGATATGCCAGTGAAATCACACACGTGTAAAGAATTATGGTAAATTGAACAAATTTTAGAATTCGTGTAAATGAGAAAGTATTTTAAATATTTTGTATGAAATATTTGATTGAAGAATGCTGTTTTATATAAAAAAATGTGATAACGATTAATTCAAGCATTTTTTACTTTTTTATATTGGGTGAAATAATGTTCAAATATGCTTAAAGCCGGTTAATCAATTGGTTTAATTATTTTATGAAAAAAAAAGTATAATACTGATTATCGTATGTATATAGCTTATCTCTCAATGCTACACATCCAATCACGATATTTAAATAAGCAATGAAAACATGCATGTATTAAAAAGTAGGTCTCTTGGCATCTAAACGCAGTTAAGAAAAAACACGGTCAATGTTCTGAAGTTCATGTCTGTTTATGCCTTATGTAAAGAATGCAGTTAGAACGTCAATCTTTCAAAGACTTGGATGTCTATAGCCGTGAGCAATGCCCTTTATATATAAATTACGAATTTAAAGTTCATACAACTGTAGCCGTGACCTACTTTCTCCTTCAATTTTACATTTCTAGCTATTTTAATTTTAAACGATTTATTATTTATTATTAAGCGAAAGAAATCATATCATAGTTATTTATAATTGTATTAAATCTATTAATAATACATAAATGATTTATTGATAGACTGCATATTAAAATAAAAAAAATTTTACATTAATTAATATTTTATTTTTTTATTAAATACTTTTATAAATGAAATTGTTGTACATATTTCAAGCATCAATTTTTTTTATTAATATTCATGCAAGAACATTTATTTAAAATTAATTAAAATTAACGGGTAAATAATTTCTGAAAAAAATACTTTTCATAAAATCATTTTTAATATACCTGGAGCAAATACGTATGCATGTTATTTTTTGTTCGCAACCAAAAAGAGGCATCCGCGCATATAAATATACGAATAAAGTTTCATATTCTATTTCAGTTTATTAAAATTAAAATGATGTAATAAATTTTGCGTAATATGATAGAGATTCCTTGAAAAATATAATAAATATTAAATATTCGTTTTTAATATTTATTACTTAAATTAAGTTAATTTAATAGTGGCAACACTGGGACCACAAAAATTACTATAAAAAATGTTAAATATAAAGATTATATCTTCTCAAAAAATAATCCAATAAAATTTACGAAACATTTTACTCTCTAATTAAATTAATTAATAAAGAGGCATGCAGTAAATCAAATAATTACTATAAATATATTCACATAATTATATTATTAAACATTAAATATTTAAATTAATCGTTGCTCTAATACATTTAAACACGGACGATTTACTTTATGCAGTAATATTTGCAAGTACCGCAGCAATTAATGAAAAAACTCAGATTATTACATTTATAGAGTAAACAGTTACGTAAGGAGATTCACTTGGAGTTATTGATTGGACCTTTAAGAACGGTAATGGACTGGCTCGGTTGAAAGCCTCATTTATAACGAACAATCGTTTCAGCCATTAATGCATTACGGCAATAGTCCATTAATTACAAAACATCGTACTCACAACTAAGCTGCATTACATAAGCGAAGCTACCGTTACTAAAAACTGCCGTCAAAACCCGACGACAACATTTTTACAAACTGCTCTTTTTCAAAAAAAACCTTCATTACTCTAATTGGCCGTGTCTCCCTTTATCAAATGTAACCTGCGTCATCCAAATCCCAACACTACACCAACCTTTAAAAAAAAACACACAAACACACACATAAAACCACCTCATCCATAACATACATATATCCCTCCCCCTCTAAAAAAAGACAATTAAAATCATCAGCCTCATTAACCATCGAGCATCACCATTCCCCCCTCCTACACCCACACACTCCCACACACACACGTAAAGCCAAGCTCCAGGCTCGCAATTATTCCCGAGCTTTGGGATGAGCTCAAAGGGCGCATCGCGCAGACAATCGTTATCGCGCGTCATTAACGTGTAGCATGTGCGATAATCACCTCGGGAGCCAGGCTCGCTGCTGCCGCTGCTTCTGCTGCTGGCGCCAGTCGTCGCGCCGCGGCTGCGACGGGCGCACCTGGCCTCTGATGCCATTTCGACTTTTACGTAACACACGTATATACGTAGCTTTTTCTCTCGCGCACGCTCTCTTATCCTTAGCACTCGCGCACACCTTGGGATCTTCCAGCGCTCGCTGCGATATATCAATCTAGTACGCACTGTGTGTATACACTCTGCTTTTAGTGCAGCAAAGAACTCGAGCGCGATGCGAGAAGCTAGAGCTCCACGCGCATTCTACAGGTGCACTGCGCAGAAAAGCTCTAGGGCTGGCGAGAGAGAGAGGCTGGAGGAATGGTACGTTCCCGCTGCTGGTGCTCTCCTGAACTGTATACGCGCGACCAATGCAGCTTTCACACAGCTGGCCGTCGGTGGCGGGAACGTCCGCGCTATATCCTTCGGGCTCCGCGCGCTGTGTCACATGGCGCAGCTATACACGCGCGCACACGCTTACCTAGACCCCAGCACTTTCTCGAGCAACAGCTCTCTCTCTATTCTTCCCCTCTTAACGTTAAAGAAAAGCAAACGGCGCTCGCGCACACGCGGATCTTCACTCGCGAGAAGATATAAAGACACTGACGCAGGAGAATGAAAGGGCAGATGTAGTATAACGAGCGCGATGCGGAACGTTCAAAAGCTCGGCTCACGGAGTGGCTTGCGCGGAGAGAGCCGAAGCGAGCCGTGGCCCGTGCCGAGCGAGACTGACGGGCAGCAAGCTCTGCTCTGCGCGGGCTGCTGCCGCCGCTGCTCGCGCTCGCGCAACGCGAAGCGAGATAGAGAAGGGCTGACCTAGTTGCCCCGCTCTCCGCAAGCCAGCTCGGGGGGGCTGCTCTCGCGCACGTACATACACACACGCGCGTACGCGCGGGCAAGTTGCTCTCTGGCTGTGCGCGCAAAAAAAAGCGACAGCCACCTCGCGCTCCAGCAAGCGCGCAGCCAGCGAGCTTTTTCTTAGCCGCGGAGCACGCGTGTGTATCGGAGAGGGGCTTTTTGGCTGGCTGCGATGCCGAGCTTTGGCGTAAGATTTTTTTTGGGGGGGTTTTTTGGGAGGGGGATTTTGGGTGGGTGTGGGGTGGGTGATCGGTTGTTGAATGTGTGGGTGAGGATTGCCGTGGTGGTGGCAGTGAGAGCGAGAGTTTTGGAGGTGTGGGGGGACGGTTTAGGTGATGCGCGGTAATTTGCGTGAGGTTGGTGGAAAGTAATTGTTGATAACGTGTAAGTGTAGTGTGTTGGAGATCTTCTTTTTTGAAAGATTTTCGTTTATTTATTTAACTTTATATGAGGAAGGTATTTATTGTGACAGACAGACTAAGAGTTAAAATACACGCGCGCTTAAGTAGAAAAGGCCGAGTTGTGTCGGGCGCTATATAGATGTCTATACAGTTTGTTTGTAAATTATTAATTCTTTTAATATAAATAAAGACTATTTTACCTATCATGGCTTATTCAGAGTGTGTAATTCCAATGTACGATAAAAATGGTTTACTAATGCCTTTGAATATTAGAATTATTATACGTAAAGATAGAGATTTTTAATTGTAACTTATATTATTTTGTGAGTGAAAAAAGCTATTAAACTTCTACGAAAATTTCATAATTGTGCCACCACCAGACTTTTGATATAATCTCAAATTATATACAGAAAATCAGTCTAATAATAAAATATAATAGAATTGCTAAAAATAAGAATTAAGTTAATTTTGCTATTATTTTAAATTTTTGTATTTAAAAATTTTTATTTCATAAATATACCACGTATCCTCCAGAACTCATCGTGCAAAATATTTTTAATAAATTAAAAAAAAAAAAAATTAACAGAGCGAATTTGATACTAAAGTTTTCGGAATATTTGTTTTACTGCATAGTAAAAAATTTCATTGATTCCGATTTAAACTTTTTTTTAATTAACATCCAAGTTTATATCTTTCATTTTGACTGGATGGTTAAATGGATATTTTTTGTGCATTTTAAAAGAACGCATGCATTATTAAAATATATTCTTTTGTTCTCGTTTCCATGGATACATTTTGTTTATAGAATTATAAATCTAAAGTCAACATCAATGCATTTTCCAATGTAAAATGTGAAAAATTGTACATGCACTTTAACTTTTTTAATTTTTAGTTTTATAAGTCATACAAAAAAAAGTCATTTCATTATACTTTTAAGATTTATTTCTATTTTTTCTCACTTTACTATAAATTTTTATCATAAAAGTTTTTCCTGTTACAATACTAATATTGAATGAAAATAATAAATTACTAAACTATTTAAAGTTAATAAATACAATTGATAATTAAAATTAATAACAAACAAGATGACATAGTCAAGAAACACCAACCAACAGTCCTCACCATCGCCCATAAGTTTTTCCTACTTTTTTCGTCCCAGTAATTGAGA
Source organism: Eupelmus azureus (assembly GCA_030522685.1). Taxonomy (NCBI): domain Eukaryota; kingdom Metazoa; phylum Arthropoda; class Insecta; order Hymenoptera; family Eupelmidae; genus Eupelmus; species Eupelmus azureus. The sequence goes on from JAPYZA010007099.1 coordinate 6,825, forward strand.
ATCGCTTCAATAGCACAGCCAGACTCCCGAGTCTAGAGAATCAATCTTCCAGATTTGTTCATTCCAATTCGAGAGTGAGGCGTCTTCATGTCCTTCGCAGAGACCTCTTTCATGTAGCTTTCCGAGGGAGCGGGTCAAAGCCCTTACGTGGAAAAGGAAAAAAAGGCGAGCATTCGCGCTTCGGCGAGCTCTCCTAGAGGCGAGTGTCGCTCTCGAAATTACGAATCAATCTAACGAGCGGAGAAGTGAATGACGCTGAGGGTTTTCTTTTCTCTTCTTCGTCGTCGTTTGTTTCTTTTCCTTTTCCCTGGCTTTCTCGCCGGCGCTCTGCTTTTGTTAATTTCTTCGTTTTCCCTGGCGATCGCTGAATTGTGGATTTGTATAATAAATGGACGATAAATGGAATTGAATTGTGTGAGATGATTGATATTTTAGTATTTTAATATTTTATTAAGATTACTTTTTTTACGATTTCTTCGATGATTGTATTTATTAAGTAATCTATGTATGAGCTATATTAGCTTCACACTATTGCTCGGTAAAGTTTTTATTAGAATGTAAATAAATAATCCTGTTTTTACATTGAAAAAAAGTTCGTATTTTTTTAATATACTTAAATATTAATATATATACTTATGAATATCATAAAAAAGTTTTATATCTAACCGCAAAACATTTATATCATAACTAATTTTGAAACTCATTCTGTTTAATAAAGCACTTAGGCCAGTTTCCCGGCCATTAAAATTGAATCTCATAATTACCGAACGATAAAATTATTTCACGACTCGAATAATTTCAAATTAAATCGAAATGCCGCATCGACTAATTCACACTCAACACCTTCACATATCAATCAATTATTTAACAAACGCCAACAACTTATTTATTACACTCTCCAAACACAACGCCCTAACGCATCTCAGCACTTCAAAGATAAAACATTCACGTTTCCCATCCTCGCTCCTCTATATTCCTGAAAAATGACACGACCCGCCCATCCACCTGTCTTTGACAATCCCAACTCCCTCGTCTCTTTCTCCCCCCTCTCCCTCTTCGACTTCCAACTTCGCCTTCGACGTGCAACTGTCACGCAGGTGCACGTGCCGAGACCAAACAAACGCGCTCGACTTTCTGTTTGCTCTCTTGTTCGTTTGCTCTTCGGTCTGCCGCGTCTTATATACATGCCTTTGGGAGGCGGAGCGGCGCGCGATTTTCCTGTTTTTCCACGCACAGCCTCGTGTTTGCGCGAAAGTAGCGCGCCCACGCGGAGATAGAGAGCCAGCCGAGGGCAGATTAAGAAAGGCGGAGCGAGAGAGACGCACCGCAGCCTTTGATTCATTTCCGCGCGACGAAAGTGTACATACTCCGGGCGAGCGAGCTTGCCGAAAAAGAAAGTGAAGTGCTGCGCGAGAGAGATCGAGGAAAGATGCGGGCAAAGCGAGCGCGAACGAAAGTTTCGAATAAACAAGTTTTTCTCGCTCGCGGTTCGCGAGAGCGCAGCCTCGGATATATATACGTATACGCATAAGTACACGAGCTTTCCTTCGCGCTCTCCATTGGCAAGGCAAGTTTATTCGATCGCGAGCTCCGGCTTGTTTTCGTACCCGCCTGTTGTTCGGCCCGCGCGCGCGTGTGTACAGGTCCACGCGCGCGGCCCGGAAATTCGCGCGGCTTTGGCCATTTCTCGCGGCGACTTTATGCCCCTGTAATTTATCGTCGGGATCGCCGCTTTGATGATGCATGTGCGCGCGCGTGGAAACGTCGTAAAAGCTGGGCGAAGGTTTATAACGCGGGCTGAAAATTTTTTATTGTTCAATTTCGAGCTTTGCCGAGCGCGAGGGCGGTTTAAAAAATATTTGCTAGCGCTGGATGGGTACGAATGGGAGAAGATGAATTTGAAAGGGTTATCTTCAAGCGGTTGTGGGTTGGCGATAAGGAAAGTATGTTTTATGGGGTTTTAATTTTTTGTTTATTGTGATTTGCATTTGTGATATGCAATATGTTCTGATTGGACTGATTAATGAGTTATGATTTTATTAGCTAATTCGATTATTACACTCGGAATTCAAAAGTGCAAAATATGGAAGTAAAAAATTTAAAATAATTATATAACTTACAAGTATATCATATTAACTCGTATTGAAATACACACTTATAAAAAAGTCTATATTAATTCGTTGACGATTAATATTCATTCATTTATTAAACAAACTGTAAACAATAAAATCAATCAATTTATATAAATTATTATTAATACCAAAACTTTTTAATAAATTTTCAGTAATATTTCGAAAATTAATTTATATAGTTTAGTAATTAATTTATATAGTATAATTTATATAGTTTAGTAACTTTAGTACCAGTTGTATGGTATAAATAATAAATGGAGCAAAACCTTTAATGCCAGTTATGGGAAATTTGTTATAAACTTTCATAATGATTCTCAGTCGATTGTCATACCTATGTATAAACTATTATTTTTTCTCTTTTATGTAAAACAGAAAGCGTTACTAAAATTGATGAAATTTTAACAATACTTATTACGTATGTAATTGAATTATAAAGAATGTTACAAAATTTCAAAAGATAAATAATTTCTGCAAAACAAAATTTTTGTTTTGTTTAATATTTTACTAAATTTAATATCATGAATTAAATTTAATGATAAAAAATTTCATTACGTCTACATATAAGAATATGAAAATATTTTAAAATATTCAAATGAAAGTAAAAAAATTCTGCAAACATAAATAAATGCCAAAGACTTGTATAAATAATCATCGAATAAAATGGAAAATTAATAACGTTCTGATCATTTAGATTGATAACCCCGAAAAAATTAAAAACAAATTTATAATACCATAAATATTTAAATTCGTAAAAATTTATACTAGTAGCGTAAAAAAGGACTATTTAAAATAAATATTCAACTGGTTATTTTTATTAATAATAATAAATATATATGGAAAAAACAAATTTTTCTGAGTAAAGAAAAATTTTGTTTGAAAGTTGTCCTTTGAACAAGTAAAAAAATTTACATGCTAAAAAAATCACGTACTTATTAATTTTGAAGCTCCGTCAATGCATTTTTATGGTAAGGTATGCTATAAAAAGTTTATTAGATTCAAACTTATTTTGTTCTGCGTATAAAATCACACGTTTTACAACATGTTTTAGTTCAGTGAAATTTATGACTTCATGTGCAATATAAATCAAGTCTATACGGCTTATTAATTATTCACGAAAATATTATCAATAAAATTATTTTAAATTTTTTGTAAAAGTGTCATTTTTCGTTATTCGTGCTTACATGAACTATTGTAATTTCACATAAGATGTAAAAAAAATAAAATTAGTTACTATAATTTCTTCTAATATTTTAAAATTGCAAAAATATTATTAGTATATTTATTAATCAAGAGCTATGCTGCCGTCCAAAGTAAGAAAGCCGTAAGTGCAATTGAATCCCTATGTAGTTACGGCAGTATTAATTTAGGATCCCTAAATTACGAATCGTGCAATTGATAATTAAAAAGTAAACGATAATGAATTTTTACGAATTTAAAAGGTAGTTATGAGAATATCCAATCATTTTATCTGATAAAATTGGAAACAAAATT
>JAPYZA010007100.1:0-12544 GCA_030522685.1 Eupelmus azureus
GAGAGACTCGCGCGACCTTGAAGGTGAACGCAGCAGTGCGCTTGATTCAGATAAGAAAAACCGTTCTGCCCTTACGGCGTTATGCAACGGCATGGATCGCTTTATGAGAGTCACGCTTCTTTATTTTTTCAGTTAATTTTTTTTTTTTTGCGCTTGGGTTTACGGTTGTTTTCGTATAGGTGCGCTTTGTTTGCGCGAGCGCGGTGGATTTACGATTTTTTTATCGGGGATTTCGCGTTATCGGGTTTAAACGCGTGAGCGCGAATGCTTATTGGGTGGTTTGGAAAATAAGGATAATAATGGTTTTCGGAAAATTAGAGTCGCTTTTTAAAAGCGTTAAATCCGGCGTTATTGAGTTTACGATTTTTTTCATGCGTTGAATGATTAATTTCTTTAGATTGATAAAACTCAAAAAATAACTTTTATTAGTTACATTGAAGCTCGTTCTAAATAAAAAAGACGCAAACTCATTGACATTTAACACCGACACTCCACGTCTAATTCAAACCTGAGCAAGCACTCCTCGCTCATTACGACAACGACAGCGCCAGCCTCGAATTTCACTAAGAACATCAAACTTCAACTCACGCAAACCGCGAGTAAACCATATACCTCTCCACGTCGGCTAACTTTTTCGACCTTATCGAAAAATCAACACACCGGGACTCTAACTGTCCGAGCCGCTCGCTGCCCATAACTCACACGGAAGCCAGTGCCAGACAACTCGCTCTTTTCTCTCCTCCTCGCGGAAAACAAAAACTCGGCTCATACATCTAGCGCTCCTCCGTAATCTGCGTATTTCACCTTCGCTTCGATGCGCGCGCGTAAATCTTCCCCCTTCTCTCTCCTTCCCTCAAAAAACTAAAAAAACTAAAGGGCAGCCCCTTAATTAAGCCTGTATTCTCTTCACTCTCCACATACACACATCGCCAGGTGCGCTAGGCGCACACGCGGGTAACTCGAAGCGAAACCCGCCTGCGTCACCCGAAACGATGCAGGCGCCCTGTTTACGTATATATACTTCACCGGCCCGACGAAAAAGCTGCCTGCGGTGTATATAAATGTGGCAACCCGGTCTAAGCGCCTGAACGAGCCTATATATCTATACATGTACGCGAGAACGAGCGGTTATTGTGTGCGCGTTTCCGAGAGCGATTCATGATTTTGTTATGCGCGCTCGGAGATGTTTGGCGATACGAGCCCTGACGCGATGCATATAGGAGCCGCTGCGCCGCTTTGCAGTTCTGAAGCTTTAATAAAGCCGGCGGTATTGCGCTTTTTGCGACGTTTCAGTGGAGTAATTCGCGTTTAATATATAGGGAAGTTGTGTGGTGGATTAAATAACCTCGCCGCGCTAAATGCATGAGTTGAAGAAGCCTTAATGAGCTGAGAAAGTATCTTTATTGTTCGCGCCGGATCGCGCACGACTTTTTATGCGCGCGCCTGTCCCGCTTGTCTCTTCGGGCTTAATTATTCTCGAAATTTTTTCCATAAAACCGAAAAATATGAGGCTTTTTCAGCGGGTTAATTGAAATTTTTGCTCGCGCACAAAGCGCGCTGTCGTAACGCAGCCGATAATTATCCCCAACAGTCCTCTCCGAAAATTTTGAATGACCGCGTCCCATAAATCAGCCAGCTGAATGCAATTTTTCCCATAGCAGCTCGATACAAAGCCCCAGCTAAATTTCGCGCATTTTGCCAATTTTACGCTCAGCCCGCGAGCCGCGCCGTAAATTTCGGCACGCGCGGCTGTATCAATGCCTCGTCGCCGGCTGCGCGAAGCCCTTCGGCCCCGATCAATTATCATTCAGCGGCTCGTCTGCGCATGCGCGAAAACGCACATGGCACGCGCCCAGAGTAGCAGCCGGCCGAAAATGGCTTCCGCGAAACGCTCTGTCTCAACCCTTCGTCCTTCCTTCCACTTTGAAAAAAGAAGAAAAATTTGAACAAAAAGAACAGCGATGACACGTGCAGCCGCGGAATTAACAACTGCATGTGTGCAGCCGCCGCCGGCCATTACGTTAGTCCGACCTTCCCCCTTCTCGTAGCTCGCATCCAGGCCTCGAGCATCCCGGAAATCGTTTCGGACGTCTCTTCTTCGTTTTTTAAAGCTCTCTCGCTGTGTACAGCGCGAGAAGCGCATACCGACGGGGAATTTCCTCGGCGTGCGGAGCAGCAAAAAGCCCACTTGCCTCGTGCCATAAACGTCGTGTCTCTTTCTCTCTCGCTTTGGATTCTTTTTTGTTGTCGCTGCGCGCGGAGTGGCTCGTTTTTATTTTTGCATACCGTACGAGGCGAGGGAGGTGGCTTCCTTTATTTTCTCGCTCTCTCTCTCTCTCTCTCTGTCGTCTACGGATGGCTGTGTGGGTTATTATGATTGTGCTAGGGGATGAGCGCGATGTTTGCGGAGGAAGTTGGAGCTAACGGCCCTGATGATGTCCGCTTTTTTGCGTTGGATTATTGTGTAATCGATTGTACGTATGTTTGCGGGATGTTGGCTAGATTAGACGGCTTTTTTACGAGTGCTCGATAATTGCTTTGTTGGCTTATGGCTCGCGGCTTTTTATGTAAGCCGACGAGAGAAGGTTAAAACAGTTTTTTAACCGGGATTGTGATTACGTTTTTGTTGGATTTTTACTCTTGTCTAGTGTATTAAAAGCATATGTGGACTTTTTTTGTACGTATGTAAAATTAGTGTGTTTCATTTCTTTAATTTACTTTTTGTCTGTACTGTTTTATTGAGTACTTATTTCTGGGTTATTTTTATAAGATGTAAAATAGTTATTACAAATTTCCTGATATAATTTAAGTCTTCTATTAAAGTACTTAGACAAAAGGGTCGTGTGGCTTAAGGACCTTTTACTATCTAGGACTTTTTTGGGCATTTATACACCCACTGGTCTTTTCTGCCAACGAGACGTATAATTCACATTTTTTTTCGCCTACAAGAAATGTACAGAAAAAAGTAATTCGTTGAAGCAGTGGAGGCTTAAGCCAAAAGCTCTTCCTACATTCTGGACCTCCATTTTCTTGATTAAGTTAACAAAAGTAACATAAGAGTCTAGATTAGACTTAAGTAGTCATTATGTTTTTGCTTATTTTTAAACGTTCTAACTTTCCAAAATATTTATCTATCAATAGTAGTGTAACAATTCTAGTATAAGTTTTAATATAATTGATTTAATATAATTCTATAGTATAAGTTTACCTAATATAACAGCGTCGTATCTTTTTTAACAAATAATCAATGGGTTGGACTATTTTGAAAGATGACAAATTTGAGTCTGTTTCGATTCGTCAGCACTATTCACGAAGGTTAATTAGGTCCACTAAACTGACTTTTGGTAAATGATTAAATTTCCCAGAAAGACTATTAAATACAATTAGCACACGCCCATCACAATAAATTGAGCTTAGCAAGCGATCAGAGAGTTGTGCAACTCACCCAGTCAAAACATTTAGTAACTAAGCTTTGGTCGCGGAAGAAAAGCGTCATATTATTTCCGATGAACGCCAATAATTAGGTCAATTTAACCCTGACTTGCAAATCTTGATTCTAACTATACTAATGTTTGTAAATATGGTCAGAGTAAATAATTTAATCCACGTTCTTTGGTGATCCTCTATTCTTCCATTAAAATAAATCACAACTTTTGAGAGTGATACAAAACGACATTAACCTCTTTCTCATCCATCTCACAATTAAAAATTCACTCCACAATCCCTCGGAATCACATCTCTCCAGAATCCCGCCTGAAAATCCTCTGCCTCATTAACCCCCCATCCAATTCTTATTAAACTTTACCTAGCGCGAAAATAGCCCTCCTCCTCCTCTGCGCCTGTTTTTCATTACCGCGCTTCTCCCCTCTTCCCAGCGCAAACTCCATGTACACAACCTCATCTGCTTGCGTCCCTTATCAAAGTTTGTCCAAAAGCTTGCGCGGGTATACATACTTCTTGTATATATATATATATATATATACACACCCACTCCCGCTCCTCTGTCATCGAATTTTCCCGGATCGGTGCGCCCGCGTGACGGACGATTAGCTTCTGCGGCTGACGGAATTACGCCGGCGTACATAACGTGCCGGGCTGCATGTGTGTATGTGTAGGTAACGCGACGCTGTATCTCGTGTTCCCGTTCGATTACCAGCCTGACACCGGCAGCTATGTGTGTGTGTACGTGTGTTGAGGCGCAATATCGCGCGCGACGTGGTATGGCTTTGTGTGGGTATGTGTAGGGAGAGAGAGCATTGTTCTTTGTTGGAGCGGGTGTAGATATACGCGAGAGGAAGGAGATCGAAACGCTGGTTGTGTGTGTGTAGTTGTGGAGGTATATAGTCAAGGAATTTTGGTGAAAGCTGGTATGAAGGTAGTTTGGGTTGTTTGGAGGGGTGAAGGAATTGTTGCTTTTGATTGTTGGTGATTGGTAGGTGGGGAAAAGTGTCTTGTGGATATTACTATGTTGACTTGGTTAGCTGGGACTGAGATAGGATTGTGAAGGAAATTACTGACTTGCATAACAAATTTTGATAATGTTGTAATAAATTTTATGACTGTTCTACGCAGATTTAGTATGTAAATTAGTATTTTTTTGTAGTTGAGATTCTGTCTCGCTTTTCCAGAAAAGGTAATGGCAATAATAACATTTGCATTGTTTGAAAATTGGCAGGTTTCTAATCATTTTGTTACACTACAACTGAGTTTTGCATTCTCGACAAACTATAGTACTAATAAGCTATCTCGTAATTTTTATATTTTCTTAATATAATAATTTTTATCAAATCTTTTTCCAAACCTTGAAAGTGAATTGACTCCTTAGCTTTGAAATTCATTGGTTGAAGGATATGCATGGTTAAAAGAGTGTAACCCGTAGAAAACGTTTGCAAAGTGAAATTTCAAGTTGTCTATAGTCAAAAGAAATAACCATAAAGCATTTTACAAATTTGCAAATAACCCGCAGAAAGCAATAATACCTTTTCCTTTTCTTCGGTAATATGTCACGTCCGCTATGCAGTACTAGAAAACAATTTTAAGCCCGCATAATTTCGTAGAAAAGTTGCAATTTAAGAAGAAAGAAAAAGATACTTGTCCTGCACTTAGAACAATAGCGAATAGAAATGGGTCAACCGAGAAAAACGCAAGAGTAATAGAATACTCTAGGTATTTAGTTATGTATCAAAGAATGTGCTAAAGAATACGAATTCCTTTCTTAGTTCTTGAAAATGTTACGCTGTCCTACATTGATATAACTAATGCGGTAACTTTGAATGATGTCAGATTATCTTAAGTCTAAAGATAAATCTCTACAAGGTCATTTTACAATAAGCTACAAAAAAATCTTATTATTAAGACTTATTTTAATTTTTACAAAATATACCAATTACTAACTGAAAATTTTTCTTTTTGTTTCAGGTGAGTGTACAGAATATATCAGTCAATACAATTTTCTTCCTTTGTACGTAAGTTTAAAGTTAATATTTAAATTGCATATTGCAAGTTTCTACTTTGACGTACAAAAGATTTTGGTATTACCAAAATGTACATAAATATTTAAACATACAAAATTAGAATAACTAACTTTACATCGTAAAATATGAAAATAGCAACTCGACTCTACCAAAATTCGAAATCCCCACGCCGCAGCGACACTCAAAGCGCGCTAAATCAAACTCAAAAGCGCCCTCGCCAAAACCAAATTTCCAAAAGCGCAGAAAACAAGCTTACAAACCACCCAGCCGCGTCTCTAAACTCTCAACGCGGCAAACACGCGAAACTCGCGCAAAACACAATACCCCGGCAGCGCAGCGAAAAACGAGAGAAAGCCGAGCCCGAGCGACCTTCCACTCCAATATGTCGACGCTCTGCCGCCTTTGATGTAATGACGCGTGCGTCTCGCGCGCGGAGACAGCAGCGCATATAGCCTGTCTTTGACGCGACTCTCTTGCAGGCTCGCTTTTCTTCGCTCCTGCTTATATGCGCAAGGGGAACGAGAGGAGGGAGCAGCTCTTTTAATTTGAAAACGCGAGTGCGCCGCTCACCCTTCCCAGAGACACCGTTTTTCCTCGTCAAAAGAGAGATACGCGCGCCTTGACATTTTCATAAGGGCTGGCTCCTTCGCCCCTCGTCGCTACTTTCCCTTTTTTTTCCGTCGTTCTTCTTGCCAGGACGAACGCGCCGACTTTTTGTAGATTTGCGCGCGAGAGAGACTAAAGTTACGCGCTTTCATTTCGAGCGTAGGACGCGCTCGAGTAGTGCGCGGAGGCGCGCGACACTTTCCCTCTTCTTTTTTAATTACTCCTCGAGAGACCAGCGCGGCGTAGTCTCGAGAGTTGTTTCGAAAATTGTTCGAAAGGCTAGAGTGGCCCGGGGAGCCGGCGAGTGTGGATATAGGCAGAAACGGTTCATAAATTACGAGTGACAAAACAATGCGTGTTCCCGGACAGCTCGCGTCCTCCTAGCTGGAGAAAGTATCGGTTAAAGAGGCTCAAAGTGACAATAAGCAACCCATAAGAGCATATAGACACAGCTGCGCGCCACTTGTTAAATGTATATCTCCAGCGTTCGCTGAATTTGCAAGTTTTGCAACCTCTAAATACACCAAAGTTTACGCAAGCTTAATGCTATCTTCACTTTCTGTAAAAAAAAGTAGATCTCAGCTCCGCTCCCCAAATGAATTCCCACACAAGCTCAACCTCGCGATCTCGAAATTTCACTTTTCACGCGCGCGAAACCGATGCGAGCTCGCGATAAGCGGGTGCATATTGCGCGCGAGGCGCATTTAAGCGGGGGGAGAGTAGCCGGCCGATCTCGCTTTATCTGTCATTTTTAATCGCAAGAGCGCGCGCCATATGGCATCGATCGCACATCCTGTTGACACTTCCGTGACGTCAGGTCGCGGCCGGCGACTTTTTAAATATTATCCTTCTAAAACTTACAAGTTCCGAGCTCAGCGCGAGCGAGATGTGTAAGCTGAGACCGCTCGTTCTCGTTAGTCATTCTTATAATGAAATCCATATGTCCCCACGTGTGTGTCTCTCCGTGTGTTGCGAGCGCGCACGGGGATCGAATTATTCATGACCTTTGATGGGGGTATAGGGTTTTGCGCGCTGTCCGGGATAATAGTAATGGTATTGAGGCTACGCGAGCCCAAATAAATAGCGGGATGCGATAGTAGGAGATCTGGATATGTTTGTTTTTCAATCGACTGGATGATCCGTTAATGAGCGCTTCCGGTGATCTGGGTTTTATTTGATATGCTCGAGTGGGATGGATCTGGAGGTTAGTGCTTATGTCGATTGATATGGGAGATGGTTTTTTCGAAGGTTTTCTTTTGATTGTATAGAGATGAAAAAACGAGAGTGTATATCTAAGCATAAATGAGAAAATTCATTAATCATTAAAAAGGTTAAAACGATCATTTAAAATTCATTCGTTCCTATATTTGAACGATCTAGTCTTTATATTACAGTTATCGAAACTCAATTACCTCTATATCATCCGATCCTCCGTTTACCCAATATCACAACTCACTCAAGAAACCTCGTATCAATCATTAAACCCCTCTCCGCAATCACAAAACCAACATCAAAAATTCATCTCCGTTTAACAATGCCCCGAAGGCCCGAAACCGCATACCAACGTCCGGGACGTCGCGAACGCGCTGAATTCCCACATCGTCGCAAAAAAAGCCAGCAGCACCACCACGTCTCATTGTCAACGCACTACAAAGGAATCCACCCGCAGATCTCCCCACTCGAAAAAGAAAAAAGATCCCGAGGTGAATCAAGAAGTCCCGGGGCAGGGGTAATTCTATAAACGTCGCTCAATTAACGAACGGAATCGTCATAATTACAGCCAGATCGTACGCGATTGTCCGGCCTCCTCGCAGCGACAAATGAAGCGTACAATGCGCTCATTCAATTGGTGCGCGCGCGCTCGCTGGATACATATACACAGCGTGTCGCTCGCTCCTCGCGGGGGGGTGGCGGATTTTAACCTCTTGTCGAATATGCCTGCGCGCGCCGAGAGTCCATTGTGTCCGCGAGCGCGAAAGGAAATGAATGGGCCGACAAAGTGCGCGTACGTGACGAGCCGAATGCGCGCGTGTAATTTTTGCCAGTCGCTTCGCGTACGCGTACACGTATACACGTGCACGTAGCGGCTTTGACTTTTATCTTGGCGTCGCGCGTTGCTTTTTCGCGTGCGTATGTATATGCACAGCTGGGAATAATTGAGCGCGCGTACGCAGGACGCGGCTTGTATTACACACCGTTCGAATTACCGATTTGGAGGTGAGAGGTGGGTGCTTGCGCGAGAGGTGGCAGAGGGAAATGATTGTGTGTACGTTTGGTGTTGGTATTTTTAGATTCGAGGGAGTTGGCTTACCTTTGTGCGCTGAGGTTGCGAGGATGTGTTTGGGAGAGGTGAGTTGAGGAGATGACGGAAGTTTGGTGTGCGTGAATGTGAGAGGGAGCTATTTGTCTTGGTGGTTTTTAGGTGAAGTGACTTGTGGAGAGTAACTGGTTATTAATGATTTGAAAGTAAATCACGGTGAGTGGACTTTTTTGATGTACTGCCGGCTGTGAAGATGATAATCATGGTGGGATTATGAAATAGACGTTCGCAATTGGAACATTAATGATACATTGACGTTATTCTATTGGTATTACCATTTCAATCGAGTGATGCTGGGTGACGATTAAGAAGTACCTTGGATGTTGTGTAATACTTTTCCGAATAGTAAATCATTGATTTGATTTCTTTGTTCTTTGACGGTTTAAAATAAACATGGTAGAATTTTCTTTTTGGAAAAATTACTCATTAGTAAAGCTGTCTTAGACTGTAAAATCTATGAAACTATATTTATTTGTAGAAAATTTTATAACAAATCATGGTGAATTTTGTAAGACGTATTATAAATTTACCTATACACGTGTAGTAAATTTTTGTACAAAGTACAGTAATTTTTTCGAGTTTTACAGTCTGTGACAGCTTACATAATCGGTATTTTAATTTTTTTATGTCAGTGTAAGTGCATGTATAGAGTATAAATGAAAGTGGAACTCTAACATGACGCCATAACAAAAAGGCCTTTAAAAAACCTCACACCTCAATATTAATCCACCTTCTATCCAAATTTCCCAACCTCTTTATCAAAATCCCCCAATCTCCCAAAACTAGATCACAATCCACCAAAAAAAAGCACCTCGCACCGCACATTGACCAATCACCAGCATCACCTCGCGCGCTAACGCCACACGACGTCGCCGGCCGTAAAGTTGCACTTTCAGGGCCAGTCAGCTGGAAATCTCCGCGCAGTAGTCAAAGTCCGGCGTTGTTTACGGCAGCCTCGGCTAGCGCGAGTGAAAATAATTACACGCTGCTGGCTCTCGAGAGCAGAAAGGAAAAATTTTCTCTCTCTTTCTCCGTCTCGCTCTTGACGTCCATTGGGAAACAACGGGGCCACGATGTAATTGTGAGCCGACGTCGACGAGCGCTCGCGCTCTCGTTTGTCTAATGAAGGCCGGAGTAGCTGCCTCCTCTCCACCGTTAGGCGATATTTTTTTTCTCTTACTGCTGTCCGCGCGTTGAATTTTCTTTATTTTTCGCTGCTCTTCTGGCGATTTGTTCCGTCGTTTTTTGAGGATTATTCATCAGGCGCGGATGAGAAAGTTGAATTTTGGCTGATGAAACGTCGGACGATCGTTTATGGACTGTTTAGCACTTGTTCGCTGCTATCAACTATTTTAATGCCAGCTGCCTCGGAATACTCTGATCGTATGTTTAATCGTGTATTCATTCCATGAATTCAGCATATCTTCTACCGTTCTATTATCCATAACTGCACGCATACACACGTGCGCGTGTCAATAATTCATTGTTCTACGGTGGCACACGAAAGTGCGTTGTTGCGACAGTTTATTATATATATTCCAATCTCACTCTAGCCCGCTCAGGAACAATGAGCGATTGATAATCCAGTAAGGTTAGTTAAAAGCCCGCGGCACTCGGCGTCGTCGCGCGAGCACTTAGTATCGGTAATGAAATTTTGAAATCGTCTGCTATGCCGAAAGGAAGAGTTTATAAATAAATATGAACGTACAAACTCGTCGCGCGTATATTTTCCTTCCACTCGAGCGGAGCTTTGAAAAATTAAAGCGATTCCGCTCTATTGACTCTTTTCTTGGAGGGCCACAATGCAAATGCTTCCATTTCAATATTAGTTTCCACATCTCTCTCTCTCTTTCTCTCTCCCCGCGTTTAATTTCAATCGCTGATGAATATTTCATTGATTAATTCCTTCTCTCGTCTCCTTCGTCGCCGTTTCTTCATGCGCCGAGCCGTACGTAGACGTATATTTCTCCTCTCTCCCTCCCCGCGTCCAAGTTCCGATTTCTCTCTCGTGTCGTCTCGTTCCCACTTTGCGAGTTCGTAATTTATACCCTTTCGAATCGCGATATCCTTTGGGCTCTCTGGCTTCCCCCCCGCCATTATTTCCCGATGGCTTGAGCGGGAAAATTTTGCGTTGAATAGGCATGATTCGCTCAGGCTTTTTGGTCAATGCTAATTTAATTGATTAGCGAAGAGTCATTAATATGCGATTATTATCCGAAATGGATTCTCTGATTTCCTGTTAAGCGAAAATTGCGAGAAGTCATTCGGTGAATAACAGCTCGAGTGTGGTAATGGTATGAATTAATGTTGATCGCATTGCTGAAACTGAAGGGATTTTCTCTGAAATTGTATAGCCCATATATTACTATAGCTAATTTTCGTGGTTCACTATATTTTTTTTATTGCAGTTTTCATCAAAGTATTATATTATTCAGTATCCCACGCCGCGAAGGCAAGCAAACCAAATAAATAATCCCTACAAAATATCCACTCATTCTTCAGCCGTGCACCCAAGCACCGCAATCCACACCTTTTCAGACCCCAGCCGCGTCTCTCCCACCGCCACCCAACACCCAGCTCTCCAAAAACTTAAAACCAAAAAACTTTTGAAAAAAATCCAGCCATCTCGCATTACACTCTCCAGTCCGTACTTTTGTTCTCTCCCGGTTATTTACCCTCCTCCATCTCTCCTTCTCTCCCGTCGTCTCGTTATTACGATTCGAGTCGGACTTCTCTCTCTCTCTCTCTCTCTCCAAGAGAAAGAGAGAACGAGCGCATAAGTACATACGGCGCGGGTCACGAAATTCGAGGCTCGAGTTATATGTGCCGGCTGCACTTCTCCGAGGCTCTCTCTCCCTCTCCCCCGTCCAAGCTCAGAGCATGCACACACGTATATATATATATATACTATAGCGCGCGACGTGGCAACACCGCCGACGATCAAAGAAACACTTTGTACGGTCGCGCGCGCGCGTTCGAGGAGAGCCGATTCGACTGTATATACGACGTCGATGGCTTATGCGCCGCTTGTTCGATGTTGCGACCAAGTGTATATAGACGAGAAAAAGGCTTATTGAAAAAGGCCCGTCGGCCGGCTCTTTGCATTTTTAGAAGCTGGTAGTGGAGTGCCCACGGCTAATCGGGCTGGATTTTCGGGGATATTGCTGGATTGACGATGCGGTGTTTTAAGGGCTGGAGGATTTATGGTGCGGTTTTTGGATGGGCTGGGTTTACGGTTGTATAGTTGATGCAGTTGGTGAATATTTTGAGAGGGAAGTGTAATATAGTGCGTTATTTTTTTATGCTGCTAATTTGGGAGGCGTAAATGACAAAATTCACGGTGGCTGCTTTATTTCTTGCGTTTTATCGCCTCGCCATTTTCAGACTCGTACATTTTTGAAAATAGTTTATTGAAGCGCGCTCATGTGAAATGTAAGTTTATCGAATGGCTTTATGAATCATAAAATTTCAAATTTTTTTTTACAACGCGCGTTTTAAAGTACCGAGAGTTAAAAAGAAACGTCTCGCGATTTACACATTGATACAACAATATTATAACTCTAAAAATTTGCCGACTGCATACTTAATGTCGCGAAAAATGCAGAATAACAGTATACCGGCAGAAAGTCGGAGCTGCAACTCAAGCGTGATCTGGAAACAGAACCGCGGACAAAACATTTTTGCGCGCAATAAGCATAACAGGATCAATATTTTACAAAATGCGCTACGTCTACCAGAAAATAATCAATTTGCATTCGCGCTCTCGCGCTATTTATTAGCCCCGGCCGCGGCTAATAATTCAAGCTTTAAGCCCAGCTCAGCATCCGCCTGTAACCTGCGCAATTTTCCGACAATCCAAATGTATATGCTCGATTAAACGTTATCTCTGCCCTGCAAATTCACTCGTTTTCGCTCCCACACCGCCCGACGTTTTCGTTTCGCTGGCCTATTTTAATACACGATTTAATATCGTAGTGCTTTACGAATTCGGTTCTGTATTTTAAAATAAATATAATAGACTATTACAGCTGGTCCACTTGTTCTGAAATACGTCGCTATATAATTCCCAAACGCGCCAACTCGAAATCCAAAAAGGCGAACAAAAATCCATGACGCAATACAACGACCCAAAAACCTAGTACAC
>JAPYZA010007101.1:0-10447 GCA_030522685.1 Eupelmus azureus
GCGAGAGAGTGGCTGGTATAGTGTTTGCTAATGTTAGGTGTATATGCCGGGAGAGCACGGGCTTTTATTGATGGAGTGCCGCGCGCTGGACTGGTTGTATGCCGCTGCTGTTTACAAGCCGATCGTAAGTGGATGGCTCGAATTGCTTCAATTGGATGTTGAGCGCTTTTTTTATCGAGCTTTATTCCTTTAGGCGAGCTTTCGTTTCGCTAAATTCTTCAGGCGAGCTTATTCCTTCAGGGTGTGGATCGAGTTACGTGATTCCACTTCCCGTTTATAGAACAGACTCGCGGGGCTCCAGTTTCCAGCCACTTCTCATTGCCAGCTGTTATCCCCGCGCATCCAGAACAAACGGCCGGTCTATAATGAATCGTCCAATTCCACGCGACCGATAAAAGCCTGCATTTGTCGCCCGGACTCCGTCTCAATTAAAATCCCTTTAAACGCGGCGCAATTAAGAAAAGCGGAAGAGTCCACAGCTCTAATCTCCGGTCTACACCTCCTAGACATACATACCTTCCTCACCTTCTCTAACGACAAGAACGAAAGTCTCCTCATCATACTTGGAAGATGATATCTCGAGCCATGGCTCCGCGAAAGCGAAACCGAGAAGCAGTCGCGTGCGCGAGATAAGAAAGGTGCAGGATACACAAAGCCAGAGCGGCGAGCTCTCGATATAATTAAGTATATAGCGCTTCCTGGAAGAATTCGCGTCACGCACCTGCGCGTAAATCACCGGAGCGCCGCAAGAGCTCCCGGCAAACAATCCCTGAATCTTCATTAGCCGGTAGCGCGGGTTAGAAAAGAGGAGGGTTTCGTTTTTCTTTTCGCTTGGACGAAGGAGCATCCAGGTGGTGGGAAGGGGGTGAGCGCCGCGGCTAATGAAATAGGGGAGCGGGATTGTTTTCTTTTTGGTTCGGGTGGAGATCGGCCCGAGGGATTGGGAGGAGACTTTTGCTGTGCTTGAAATTGACACGTTTCTTGGCCTGATTGCGGGGATGCACGCGTGCGGGTACGTGTGTAGGGGAGAGTAAAGTGTGATGAGGCTGTTTTAATGGAGAAAAGTGGGTTTAAGTGGAGGCGAAGAGAGAGGAGATTCAGAGGATTTTAGATAGAGCGAGCTGTTTGTTTTAGTACAATGGTGACTTTTTTTTACAAAAGGTGGATTTTTCTCTTCTCAGGCTGAAAGGAAATTGCCTTATTCTAAACAGAGCAGCGCGCTTTCAAAGACAAAGGAAAAGTTTGACTGCTGCAGCTTTCCTAGAACTTTTTATCTAGGTGACCCACTGGTCAACTATTTTCTCTATGCACCAATAAACATAAATTCTCAGAGCACATTTGCTATTTCAAAAAACGTATTAAAAACGTTGAAGAAGTAATTGGTTCCATTCACTCTCAAATAACAATTCTCTCGAATAATTGCTCTATCAAAATCTTCTATTAGAACAATTCCGTTGGCAATTTGTAACTCCGATATCGCGAAAACGATGCACGAGCTATATGATCAGGTCGGATGAAGCTCCGAGCTTACATTAATCAGCCCGGCAAGATGATAGATGTTTATGAAAGGTCCGACAAATCGCGCACGTAGTGATATCTATTCCCAGTCCATTACCAGAGCCGTTTTATTCTGGGACGAGGATGAGCAGCCGCGAATAAATCGCTAACTGTGTAATCTCGATGCTTTGACGACGGGATTTTCATGTGTACATTAAGCGTGTCTCCTCGGCTGTATAACCGGAGCATTCTGGGTGTTATTTCGAGGATCTCCGATAAATATGATGATCGCTGACGCTGCCAAGATTATAGCGTTAAATTGCCAAAAGACGCTTTATTATACCAAAGTTTGTAATTAATTACACCGGCATCATGTCGACCAACTTAATTTTGTATAAACATTCTATTACAACGTCAAGCATCAACCCATCGATTAATAACAAAAGTCAAAGCCTTCAACACCGACACAATCAAACACATCCTCTTTTAAAAAAGAGAGCTGCCCACCTGCAGCAACAATCACACGCTCAGAAGTAGTCGCACGCTTTCTTTCCTACAAAACAAAACTCGCTCCTCCACAGCGCACGCACAGACGGCGTCAATTAGCACTGCTCGCTCTCGTTTTCTCTCGCGAGTTGTCGCAGCAGAAGATCGTCGCGTGCGCGCGATGCGCCGTGTGTTATCCACCCGCGCTCCAAGGGGGGACCGTGAACTTAATTAAGCCGGGAAGGTCGCACACCGCGGGCGCTTTATAAATATGTGTATGTATATAAGAGTGCAGCGGCGCGGGAGGTCGAGCGCTGGGTTATAATTATATTCGCGTAATTCTGCGCGGGAGGATGCTTTTGCGGATTATTTTGAGATGTTGAGTGAGAGAGAGAGAGAGAGAGAGAGTGGGAGGTTTTGTTTTTCTGTGGATTTCGTTTGGATGATGAGAGAGGGAGGGAGTTTCTTTGTGATTGGATTTTTATGGGATTGTATTGTGCTGGTTGTTTGTTTTATGATTTTGTTTTAGCTTGATTGGAGAGCTGGAATGGTTGCGATGGTAACCTGGTAAAGTTCGATAATAATGAAGCTTACATGGGTTTGAGAGCTATGTGTTTTTGAAGTCTGATAATGAAGGCCGTGTTTTTGGTTGAAACATTGGAAACACAGCTTTTGTGTAACGGGGTTATAAATAGAAATGAAATTATCGAAACTAAAGAATAATATTTGAAAGTTACAATGGCAAAAATAGTATAACAAATATTATTATGTTGTGTAGAAAACCTATGATACGTTGGAAAAATCAAAAAAATACATATTATATTTATAGTAAAGTTTTGCTATAAAACGAGTCATTTTTTGATTCTTCGAAGATGTCACCGGTTTCCTGCACAATATAATAATATTTATTATATTATTTTCCTCAGTGTATTTATATTAATTAAAAATTTATTAAAAATTAGCCATTCTTGATTTTATTAAATACAGATTCAAAAGATATTAAAACTTTTGATAAATATGTGGGCTTTTTATATAGTTTAAAAACGAAGTTGATATTGGAAATATCTACAGTTTACATTAACAAAAATAAATAGATTTTTTCTTATTCGCTACGAAACACTATTATTTACACCGGAAAAGTTAAAAGACGTTCAAAGACCGGATCCCCAGATTAAGGAATATTACCACCAGAAGTAATAATAACATCAACAGGTGTAGACGCGTATCAGCGAGAAATTTGACACGAAACGAGCGTAATTAGCGGAATTCCTGAGCCTCCGTATTTTTTTCAATGCTTTCTTCTCGTGATCATGAGAAATCTGGGAGAGGGTAACAGTCTTCCGGAATCTTTTAAACTGCGAGAACTCGTTTTCTATGGATCGCGCTTGATACGAGTATTCTCTAAAGATTACGAGTATTACCTGTGTAATCTGAACCTTTTACATGGTGATTTAATTCGGTATTTCACGCTTTAATTATTGAATTTAATAACGTTTATGTCTGGTGAAGGTAACTACTTTAATCTAAATTTTCTTCCTTTTATTTTTTAGCTCCCCTTTAAGCGCGTATTAAATGAAACTTTACTGTAGAATAAATAATTTGACGTCTGATTAAGAAACATTAATAACAATTTTATTTTTTATAATATATATCACAAAATTTGAAATTAATATATAGAAATATGTATATATAACCAAATAGAGAATTAAATAAATTTTCTAAGGTCTTAACTAAGGCCTAATTATAGAAGCAAAATAAAAGTCATAATTTTATTAATAATTTAAAAACCTAATTATACCTAGGCCCTAATCACTATTTAACTACTCTAGTACACTAAAAACTACTCGGGTAGATAATTAGATTAACAATTAAGATAAACCATAATATTAACGTACCAAAATTTTCATCCCATCTGAAATTTTGCCACCGAGCTGTAAATAACGTTTCGCATTACGCAACGCCATCAAAAAAGCAATATCCAATGATTACCCACGTCCCAACCAAAACCTGTCCGTCAAACCCACACCCCATCACTATAAATCACGATTTTACGAGGCCGCAAAAAATCTTCATACTCTCATCGATCTCATCCCTCTCATTAAAATTCCCCGGCATAAATCGGCCAAAATCTCCCCGGCAATCTGCAATCACCGAAAAACAAGATCGATCCGCGCTCTCCCCTCGCTCGCGGATTAAAACATTTTCGCGCGCCGTACTCGCCGCCAGCTTTCAATTACATCGCAGCGGCGCAGCTATACACTCTCGCGCGCATCGAAAAAATAACGCGCGCTGCGGCATTAATCAGGCGCGCGGCCGCGAAAGGGCATATTTCCTCGTTATCGCGATCCAGCTCTTTTCCTCCTCGCGAGGAATTCGTTTAAGAATGCGTTATTAATAATCGCCGACGCCTCCCCCTTTCGCGCGATAAATTCGAATTTCGCGCGCTTTCTCTCGTTCCACCCTTCGCCTCTTCGTTTTCTCGGCTCGTCGGCTTTATCAGCCGGGGATTTCGCGAACGGCTTGACCGATTGCCTGCGCGCGCTTTCGCCTTGCCTTCGCATTTGTTATTGTGATTTTACAAGGAATTGATTATAGCCTGGCCGAGATCGTGTACAGGCCAGGGGTTGTACCTAAGGCTGCCGGATAAAAATTCCGGATTCAATTATTCGAATCGAATGGGGCGATAAATAACGGAGGCTAGGCCGGTGTAATGAATCGGCCGTTCGGATTCGGAGTTTTCCGCGGCTTCATGAAAAGTCGGCTCGGGTAGTCGATAGTAAGGGAATTTTAATGGCTATGCCAAAAGGCATTTGTTGCCTGTGAATGTGTGCTTTGTAAAGCTTGGCTTTGTGAAAAATGATACTCTCCACCCCTTTTGGCTGCTTATCTGGCAGGCCTGCGCGTAAGGATAGTTTCGATTTCAGATGTAGCGAAAAAAAGGGTAGATAAATTTCGCTGATTATAATCTTGGATAATGCTGGTGTGCGCGGCAACGATGGTAATCTGCTATCGTGCGGATCTTACAAATTTGAAAATTCTTTGCGAGAGCTTGGGGTAATATTAATGTTGTAGGCTGAATTGGTTATTAAAATCAAGTAAGCTATTGCTGCGGGCAATTTTACTGATTCAATTGAATCCTATTATTTATGTAAATATGTTTGAGTATCTTTCTTTCTAGATCTTCTTTCTAGATAATTATAAAAATACTGTTATGCTCGAAGTAAAGTCTACTTATATAGTATAAAACTTAATCAATATTTATGCTATGCACTTATACTATGTTTAAGTTGCCCAATCACTATAACTATCGTTCAGTTGATTAATTTGAAGAATTATTTTAGAAAAATTTTCCTAATAATAAATTTATGTAAAAATTTTAAGCAATATATTTTTACTATTCCATTCACATCTTTGTTCAAAATTTCTTTAAGTAACTGAAAACAAAATTTATTAACATTTTTATTGAAGATTTAAATATTTTGAATTTTTACTTCAATAATCATCAACGAATTCCAAATAAAAATGTAACTGAATTTTCAACCCACTAATTTACAAAAGAAAAAATTTGAACAACGAACTTACAGCACCCCAATTGTAAATCGACAACCAAAATCACTCCCCCCTCTCTCAAGCACACACACAATTGCAATCTCACCCAGAAAGCTCCGCTCTTGCTATTTTCCAGGCGATCCTGTTCTACACGCCGCGCTGGCTGTGGAAGGGCTGGGAGGGTGGCAAGATCCACGCTCTCATGATGGACCTCGACATCGGGCTCTGCTCGGAGGTCGAGAAGAAGCAGAAGAAGAAGATGCTCCTCGACTATCTCTGGGAGAATCTCCGCTACCACAACTGGTGGGCGTACAGGTACTACCTCTGCGAGGTCCTCGCCCTCCTCAACGTCATCGGTGAGTATATCTCTCTGCCTCCCTCTGCCTCTCTCTCTTCCAGCGCCGATGTATTCCGACAATTATCATAAATCTCAGCCCGAGCGCGACGCGAAATTAACTTTCGACCAGCGACGAGATTTTCCCAGACGAGAGGCTTCTTTCTTTTTCCCTTTTTTTTTTATTTTCTCTCGTTTAAAGCCCGCGTGTATGGGGGTCAGGGAGAGGGTTAATTTTACCTGCGCCTTATCGGCCGGGAAATCAAGCGTGGGCTGCGCATATCGCTTTTCGCGGGGGCCTCGTGCGAGAGAGTGGAAAAATGTGAGTTGTAATTAAGGGTTCGCTTGACTTTTGTTGTTGAGGATGATTGGGTTCGTTTTCGCGGGAGGGTTGATTTTTTGCGCTTGGGTTTTAATGCTCGTTAGATTAACAATTGGATTATTGGGTCAGCTTGGGTTCCTGATGATAGTGTGGGGTGTTGTGAATGGAATGTGTATCCGATAGGAGTAATTTTTATTGATTTTTCTTAACGAATGAAAATTCCTATACTTTATAAAAAAAAGCAATTTATTTTTCTCATACTATATATAATATTAATAATTAAATTCCTTTCAATTACTTTCTGAAATATTTTAATTTTTAATAATATAGACAACAGTTTTCTGCATTGAAACCAACAGCGTTTTAAAAAGCTACATTTAAAATTGATTATTTTGTTTAAAGTTTTATGTTATCATTTTTGTATCAGTATAGAATATATTAAAAAATCTAAAAAGTATCGGAAAACATCTTTTATTCACATAAGAAGTATTAATTGATATCTTATTATTTGATATCTTTATAGTGTAAAACTAATTAACTATATAAAATTTATAAACAATTAACCTTCTTATTTTTTAATTATTTGTAATATTATAGTTATTCATGAAATAGATTTAATTACTTTTAAATTCGGTTAAATAGAAGTTTAACCCACGATAAATTTTAATAATTAAAACTTTCTTCGCTTCCGCACATTATATAAGTCTTTTATCGATCTCAACATTAGAACATCATTAAAATCAGTTTCGCTTACAGATAGATTACTCTGCCCAACTTTTCCATATTCACTTAATTAATATTCCACTTCAATTAAAACTTACAATATTCGATTAAACTTCGTAAACTATCGCATTGAAGAATCCTTCCAAGCATCAGAAACTTCTACCCTCAAGCCCCATCAAACAACAATATATTCGCATACACCGCTTCAAAATAAAACAATTTCCGAAATCGAATCACCCTACCTTTTTCACCATCATCCCCGATCTATACCAGCGCGCACAACAAGTTGCCGCAACAAATACGATAACGCATCGTTTGCCACACGATAACTCTATTAACATGAATGGATGGGCCATGCACAGCAGGGGGCTGCGAGGGTGTCTATAGCATAGTCGGCAAGTTTCTAAAGCGCCAACGGACGCGCATGGATGAATGGGTTGTGTTCGGCGAGCGGGGAATTTTGGCAGCGGTACAGCTGGCCACTTTCGCGGCTGCGAAAGTCGCGGAAATAATGTATAGCTTAACGAGCGGCGTTCGACCCTCTTCCCTAAGAACGAGTTAATCGTTCGGGAGATAATCAACCTGTTCGCTGTCTTGATCGGGAGATTCAGGGAGTGTGGTACTTTGTTTTTGGGAGTCGATGGGATTTTAGATGGGTTAGTTTTAAAGATGAATGGTTTTGTTCTGAATAGGAATGACTTGGAGTTAAATAAAAAGGTGAAAATGGTTCACGTAATAATTATCAAATTTAAAAATGCCTACGTGCGCGTTAATGCTGGAATGTAGGTTCGATCGGTATTAAATTATCAAAAGAAATACAAAAAATGTAAAAAAATTTTTAATATATTTATGTATGAAAGTATATATTCAAATGCTAATAATTAATACTTGAATTTAATATTTTCACTACTGCCTCCCATGCAAAATATCAAAACCCCTTAAAACTCCCACGAGTCAAATAAATGAACAAAATGAAATAATCTTTCCGTCTCGTTCACGCAGGCCAGATGTTCCTGATGAATCGCTTCTTCGACGGCGCATTCCTGACCTTCGGCATTGACGTGCTGCGCTTCCTGGAGTCGGACCAGGAGGACCGCGTCGACCCGATGATCTACGTCTTCCCGCGCATGACGAAGTGCACGTTCTACAAGTACGGCGTGAGCGGCGAGGTCGAGCGCCACGACGCCGTCTGCATACTGCCACTCAACGTCGTCAACGAGAAGATCTACGTGTTCCTTTGGTTCTGGTTCCTCTTTCTCGGCGTTCTCAGCCTCCTGACCGTCATTTACAGGGTGAGCTCAAACCCTTTCCTCGATTTTTGGGATGTTTGGGAGGAGTGGGGTGGGATTTCGGGTTAGAAAAGGGGATTTGAATGAATTAGTTTGGATTTTAGAAGATTCTGTGGGAAGGGGATCTTGGGTTGCTGGGATTAGTGAGAGTAAGGTAGGGGGGATTATTATGTAAATTTTGTAACGGGGTGAATAAAATTTAAGCTGGATTAGTGTGGCTCTTGGGTGACGGGACAAAGGAGAGATTAAAGATGGAGTTGATTTTGCTAAGTAGAAACAGTCGGGTGCTGCAAGACCACTTTGATTTTACATGTGGTTTGCTGCTTTATTTTGATTGCAATTTTTCTTACTGTTAGACAGATATAGAAAAAAAGTTTGAATATAATAATTTTTTTAGTGCAGTACTTACTGTTCACGTTTCATAAAGGCTGTCCTAAATTACGAATGAAATTAACCAGACAGATTATTAAATCTAGTACCTCGAAAGTACCAGCGCTCTCAAACTCTAAAATCAAGTCTCAAAGTGTATTATCATAATAACCCGCCCTCTCGTATAATTTCTCAGGAAGCAGTAACAGTTTAACAGCAGCCCGACGTCGCGCTTCCCTCCTCTAAATTAAAAATAATAAGCCTGAAAATTCTCAAAGCACTCCGCTCCTCAAGACCACCCCAACTCTCCCCGGAATTCCAATTTAAAACTTTCGTCACCTCTACCCACTCCTCTACCCTTTCAATTAAAAAACTATCACTCCAGAAGCCACCAACCAAGAAAAAAGTCACGCATACACAAAGTCTCCAGTTTAACCATCCCAGCGTCGTTAAACTCCGGCTTGCATACGCACCTCTTGAATTATGCTCGCGCTGAAAGGCACGAAAATATATAACCCCCTAGTAGGTCTGGCTCGCGCATTTTGGAAGATTAATACCCCGGCTTTTTACGCTTTGTATATATATCCGCGAGCGCGCGCTTAGGCCGGAGACGACGGGAGGTCTGATCGATTTATCGATGTCATTTCGCGAGAGACGAGCCTGTTAGCAAACCGTCCTAAGGGCTTTGCTTATTAAGAAGATTATGCCCGCTCAAATAAGCTCGTTAAATGGCCCGGCTTATTTGATGCGAAATCCTCTAAGCCGCGGCGGCCTTCTAAGTTATTTACGCGAGTTGCCTTTTTAATCCCGCTCTCTCTCTCCGGCTCTCCGGCCGCGTCTACGGCTCCGCTTTGCATGCCAACAAATGAAACTGGATTACGCTGCTCTCTCCTGCCCAGAAGTCGCAAATTCGGCTCGGCTCTCTTTTTTCTCCTCTTCTTATTGGAATCGCTTCTAGGGAGGGTACAGAAAGGCCCGTCGCGTTTCATATTTTATGCACTTATCCGCAGGAGTCGCAGCTTGTGTTTTATAGGTCGAGTAGTTTTGCGACTTTAGGCGGAGGAGAATTTGGATAGCTCGAGCGCGCGAGGCTTCGTTACTTATTTAGAGTGGCGGATTTTAAAAAGCGTGTTTATTTCGGGTTTTGGTTTTTTGGATTTATGGCCGGGCTGCGGTTTGCTTGTAAAGAAGGTTATGAGTGCTCGGATTTTTGGTTTATTACTTGAAAAATTAAAGCCGTATCGACGTTTTGGTGTACGTGGTGGTGGGCGAAGGCTGGATGGAAGATTCGAAAGCAGGTTGACAGCCTTGATTTTGAAAACGTTCTTTAAATATATAAAATACAGGCCAAACTCTGCGCCTTTGACACCTTTATTTCCATCAAAATTCTCGTGGCCGCGAGTTTCTCAAAAATATGACGGCCGAAAGTAGCTCACTCTTCACTTTTTAACAAAGCCCGTCCTCGCAAAACTTCAATCCTCTTTTCCAAACCAGTCCCTCATCCCACCCCGAAAATCCACGTAAAAATTTAAAAAAAAACAGCTACGCTTCCTCTGCGCAGGTCATCATAATATTCTCGCCGCGCACGCGGGTCTACCTGCTGCGCCTGAGGTTTCGCCTGGTGCGCCGCGAGGCCGTCGAGATGATAGTTCGCCGCAGCAAGGTGGGCGACTGGTTCCTCCTCTACATGCTCGGCGAGAACCTCGACACGGTAATCTACAGGGACGTGATGCACGATTTGGCCAACAAGCTCTCCGAGAGGCACCACCACAGCGTGCCCGGCGTCAAGGGCGAGCTGCAGGACGCATGATCCCGGTGAGAGACTGTCAATAAGTTTTTCTTTTGGGGTGTTGGTGCTTGGTTGGATGGGGGTGTTTT
>JAPYZA010007102.1:0-10446 GCA_030522685.1 Eupelmus azureus
TCATTAAGATGATGACTGATTGTTTAATGCCTCTCTTAAATTGATAGCGTTTAGCTTTGTTTGACAGAAAATGAAAGTTGTCAATCAAAGTATACTCTTCATTTTTTTTTTGCAAATA
Source organism: Eupelmus azureus (assembly GCA_030522685.1). NCBI lineage: Eukaryota > Metazoa > Arthropoda > Insecta > Hymenoptera > Eupelmidae > Eupelmus > Eupelmus azureus. The sequence goes on from JAPYZA010007102.1 coordinate 119, forward strand.
TATAGAAGATTAGATTTTTAAGGTAATGCAAGTTATTATATTTTATACTAATATTACGTAATAAAAATATTTCGTAAGTAAGTTGACAATTATTAGACCTTGCTTAAGAAAGACTTAATTTACTTTTTGAAATGTATATTTAAGAATAAAGATAAACGATTACTTATGTATTTAAATTATCTTTGTGAAATCTGTCAAGCGTCGTATACAGTTAATGCGTATCAGCTTCTTAAACACATATTTAAAAATTTATTATTATAAAAGTGAAATATCTGTAATTATTATCTCGGTTTTGCATTTATTATAATAAGATCGCCTTCCTTCATTATATATGTATTTATCAACAATAATCAGTATAAGCCTGTCAATAAATAATAAATAATAATGTACGTTTTTGCCAAAAGCATCGACATAAACACATCTACACCCACAATTAAAAACTACCGTCTTTCTCATAATCCATCATCTAATTCTCCAAGAATCCGCAAAATCACTTCGCGAAATCACGTCGCCCGTCACTTTAAAGCAGCGCCGCGCGCAGGAAGCCTCGACTATCTGCATCGCAAGTTCACTGGGCTCGCTCGCTCTATATAGCTACTACCTACATACACCACACTAGGTACAAGTGCAATCGAGGAGGAGGAGAGCAGCTGCGCGGACGTAAATAGTTGCTCTCTCGTTGCGCGAATATAGCCCGCGCGCCGAGGCAGAAAGAGAAAAAGAGCTCGAGCCTTTCCTCGCGCGATATCGAAGCGTTCGCGTCATTTGCGAGAAGGTCCCTCGAGACGCAAGGCGGATAAGCGCCGAGGATGTCTTTTAATCGCTTCGGGCGCTCTTTTGTTATTTCTCTCCTTCCGCAGGCATTTTTCCTCGGCGCTTGGCTTTAACGGGCTTTAAATTAGCCCGCGCTGACGCTCGCCGCGACAATTGACTATTGTTTAGTGTTAATTAGTTCAGCAAAGCGTATATAGGGACAGAGCTTGCTGCTGACGCGGCTTTGTCGCGCGCGCGCGGCCCGCGGAGAGAGACTGAAGACTTTGCGGATGACGAATCCTATATCTTTTGGGTGACTTGGTTCGCTTGTTTAGTTAAGCTGATCTATAGATAAGATAGCATTTTACTTTGTATTATAATTAAGTTGAGTTGTGGTAGTATACGGCAGGAATGATTGAATAAAGTGTTCAAAATTTTAAGTGATATTATTTGCACTTTCTAAGGTTGGGTAATCAACCAGTAATGTTAAGACATGGTATAAAGACAAATTATACTTATTTTTAGAAATCGATTGTGATATTGTTGAAGCATTTCGGATTAATACGTCAGAAGTAATACAGTGTAGCTTGCGGTTAGAAAATAAACATAAAAACAGTTTTCATTGTTGTGAATTTTTGTAAGTTATGTTTGTTATGTCAAAACAGCTAATAGCCCTTTATTACTTTTCAAATTTTTGACATTCGCCACGAAAATATATATAAATATAAAAACGAATTAATCAAACCATAATAGACAATTAAATAGACTCTAGCCAGGGCTTAGTTAAATTCCTTAGTTATTAACATAATTATGGCTATCAATTAGTACACAATTAGATCCTAATTAGTGCCTAAAAAAATTTGAATGATTCAGCCCATCTAATTTTCCAATCGAGAATTAGGAGCAAATAACTCCGTATCCTTCTGTCCGCTCACATCCGTGTCTGTCAAAGCGTCAATCTTCAATCAACCGCAATCCTGTAGCAAACCGAGACACGATAACGTCCTTATAAGATCTATTTCCCTCAACGCCCAAAGAGCTCTCTCAAATCAAATAAACAAACAATCAAAAGCAGCCCAACAACACGCAAAATCCGCATCCCACATCAGCTTCTCTTTGATGCATAAAATGATGCAGTGGCTTAGGTATACGAGAACGGCGGCCCGGATTTGGCAAGCGCGCGCCTCTCTCGAGAGAGATCGAGCCCCTTTCGCCGCGTCGACTTTGGCGGAAGCCAAATTGGCCAATCGTCGGGCGAACGAAAATCCGGCGCGGCGCTTATTTCCCAATCGGCTCTCTCGCGAGCGGCGGACAGTCGTGTCTTGCTTTCACGTATATATACAGCGCTTCAATTATGCGAGAGCGCCGCGCTATATGCTGTCGTGGCGAGTGCAGCCGCACCGAGGGAGCGAAAATCGATAGCGACTCTGGCCGCCTCTACTCGCGTAATCCCGTTAGCCTGGCCGCGTGTATACATCTTCGCGCTGATACAATAGTCGAGCGCGCGAAAGTTTTTTAAGACTCGCAGCTGGCCGATTGCAAAGTCACCGGAATTTATAATTGACGGGCATTATGTTACTCTGGGGCTTGTGAGGTGGCGTTGGCTTTCGTTTTTTTTCTTCTCTGTAGTACGTCGATCTATACACTGGGTTTGGTTACCGAAGCCAAAGAGTTCCCGAGCGCTTCTTTAGAACGAGTAATGACTTTGGAATATTAACACTTTTCTTTGGGCAGAGGTGACGAGTCGGGAAGAAAAATGATTTTCATTTTTTACTCGGCTTGTAGAGAAAGATGTCTCACTTTGAGCCGAGGATTATTTAAGTCTTGAAATTGAAGAAGAAGACATGACATTCTAGCTGTCTATCGATTTATGAAGCGAGCTGTTTAAATATGACGTCAAGCTTCATTTTGACGTTGCTCCATTGCGGGCTTCCGTAATTAATAATAAGATATGCGTTAAAGCTATACCTCAGACATTAGAGATGATTAGTAACGTATTCATAAAAAAGACACATTCCAAAATTCAAACTCAATCCACAATAACCATTCAACGAATCGATCTGTTTTGAAAGCATCGCTGTAATCCGCAGCGCTTGATTATACCGGCTGAAAACAGGCGCGGGAACAACATGCGGAAATGCAATTTTAAGCAAAGCCGGAGACGTGTCAAAATGCGGCGCGCGCGCGCTCGTCGGGTGCATCTCTAATCTACAGGAATGGCCAACATAGCACGCTGCCGGGCCGACTGCGGCACGTGCGGCGCGCGCGCCGCTCGCTAATACCTGCATGCACGTTTTTCCAGTGACCTAGTAACTGCCGAAGCCAAATATGCCCTGCGGCGCAGCTTCGGATAACATATTTTTTTTTTTATTTATTCTAAAGTAAAAGCAGGTTTGTTCGCACGCGTTGCTTCAAATTGTATTAGCCGCTAAGTACGCAACGAGATTCCGATAAATGACATTTGCTTGTTAAGTAGCAGGGTATGAGCTCGAATGTTTGCGCTGTTTCAATATTGTTTTCAATGCCGTCGGCTGCAGTTTCTACTGTAGAGCGGACTATATAGCGAAGAATACGTGTTGTTCAACAAGAAAATCGACTACGCTAGGTGAGGCGTGTGCTTTAAGATATTTATAGAAATGTCGGAAACTAATGGTACTGCTGCTTTGAGAAGTTGGAAGTATTGAGAGACCAGTTTTCCAGCGTTTGTTTGACGGTTAATGGAGTTGTTACTTTGTGTTTTGATAATGTGAAAGTTTTAAACCGAAGATTTTAATTTATACGGTCAATCTGCCTATGTCAGACCAGTTTTAATCTATACTTAATTATTTTAATGAATACGATTTTTCTATGATCAGTACCCAACTATTTATGAATTAAAATGTAACATTAAATTTGCTAGAAACAATAATGCAATATAGATAATACAGAAGTCGAACTTTTAAAAATTAATCCCTGATCGCAATCTTCTCGTTTAATTATTCAAATGGAAAGTGATTCAATCATTTTTCTTGATTTATTTATCGAGGTTAATGATTCAGTCGCCTTTAACCATTCTTAACGTAATGGATTATTATTGCAATTTTCATAATGCATGTATTGGAATAAATGATGTTTTTATACATGGATAATCCGGATAACATGATATTTTGTCCGCTACTACAAGTTTGACAAAATAATGTAGAGTTTCGTTGCCTCAACTTCCTGGGTAACCAGCAAAACCAAACTCACCGTAGCCGAATTTCATCCTATTTACATAGAAAGCACATAATCGATAAACTAATTTTCATAAACGAAAAACAAGAACGCATATAAAATCCCCTTTAACAGTATACTCCTTAGCAAAGTAGCTCGGTTAGAGAAGTTTGAAAGACCGGGGATTTACCAGCCTCGCCCTCGGCTCTTTTTTCCCACAACAGGGTCACAACGCGAGAAGGAGCCAGTTCATATCGCGTCAATCAGCTGCAGCTAAGCAAACTCGGGGAGCCGTCTCCGAAAAGCCAGAGTCGGAAAAAAATATATCGGGCGGCTCAGCGGTGGTCCACCGGGCCTGAATCCATCTCTCGAGGGGGAGAAGACAGAGCGAGGCTGCAACGCATGTGTAGAAGGCGGGCTTACACTTTGCGCGCTAAATAATGGAGGAGCTGGTGGGCGAAGAAGAAGAGCCGCAGGGGGGAAAAACGAGTAGTCCCTTCCGCGTGGCGGCGCACATCCTCCGGCGTGCGTGTCCCCGTACACAGATCGATAGTCGATGGTGAAAAAAAAAGCCCGTGGGGTGAGAGTTGGCTATAGGCGCGTGTATAGAGGATTGGAGCGATTCTTGGTCTGTGTACACAAAAGGCTGCTGTAGCGAGCGGTGTTTACTAGGCGCTCTGTAGGTACTCGGCGGAGAGAGTCAATGAAAGCGGAAAATTGAATGAGCGATACGCAGCTGCGACGTAATCGACGTGTGCTCTCTTTTCTCTTTCTTTTGGCGCTCTGCGCTCTCTTACTTTCCATCGCCACGAGGAATTTTATTGATTATGTAAGTCGGGATGAGAGGAGCGAGATCTTCCGCGTCGCTGTGACAAAATTATGTTTTTCCATATGCCGTAGGTAGATGTTAATTCGTATTATAAAATTCTTTATGTAAGAAGTCCATACATGTAGCCATCGAAAGTCACTTTTCTATTTACATTAATCCGTTTGATTTAATTTCTCATAATATTAATATGTTTCCATTTTCTTTACCTTTCTTTTTTTTGAATACATGTAACGAATTTAAACATTTTAAAAGTCAAATTTGAAATTATATAAAGACGTAAAAATCTTGTGCCGAAGAACTTGAAACATTCGTAATTGAGAAAAAATAATTATTTATGTCTATATATTGACAATAGTTTTACTTGTCTTTTAAACACAAGTTATACATGAAATTAGTTCAACGATAATTTTCGATTTTCTAGTAATTAATCATTTTACATAATGCAGAATCCTAAATCAAACCTTTAATTATTCTGAAAATTTTTATTCAACAAAAAATAAACTAGAATAACCGGTACATCTCCCACATTTATTCAGAGTTATGCTATTGTTTATATTTTATATTATTTTCCAATCCAGCCCAAGAATTAATTTTTGTACAGTTTGTTCTACTAAAGATTAAAGGATCGCAGATTATATCCTGATAACTAAAAGCATTAAATTCGCGCAGGTGAACGCAAGCAACGTTTACTTAAAAAGGCATTTTCCAAACAGACAATGTTAAGCTATTCGAAAGCAGAGCTTAATACGAACATCAAAGCTGCGCTTTCCGAGTTTTCACGCTCGAATAATTCAGAGAAGCCCAATCGGCAATTAAGCGCGGCGATGCGCGCGGCAGCTCGCGCAGAAAGAGGCATCAAAGCAAACGGGGCCTTCGCAGAAGCAAAATTTATTTCCATTCGCAAAAGCAATCCGAATGCTAAAACAATACCTCCTCGACTCAACAAACTTTTCGTGCATCGCCAATACACACACACAGTCCAAGTATAAAACGAAACACGCGCCACTCGGCAGAAAAAAATCGCAAAGCGCGAGCGTATATAAAAACGCTCCGAAAACGCAGGCAGTCGTCTACGAGCGGCAGAGAGAAAAAAAGAAAACGCTCACGGCCCGCTCGAGCGTACAAATATATACAACAAGCGCTCGAACTCGGGAGCGCGCGTATGTATGCATGCGCGCTCGCAAGGGGTTAGAGAGAGGCTAATTAAAGGCGAGGCGGCGCGCTGGCCGGGCGAGCGTGTATCGTTCATTGAATCTAATTAGCAAAAGCGTCGCGACGAAAACAATATTCGCCTCGTTGACGATGACGAAGGTCAGCGAGGTCTCGCTCTCGCGCTCGCATAATTCTACACATCGACTCGTCGGCCCCTCGTGTCATTTACTTGCGCGCGTTGCTTCTTTCTTATACAGCTGGTCGTACGATGCAGAGCGTCGATAGCTCAAGTTTTTCGCGAGTAGCTTATTTGGTAGAGGAGCGCGCAGGTACTTTTCCGACACGACGGCGACGCGCGAGTGGTAGACTGCACTTGAAATAGAGCACGAAAGAGCGCGCGAGCTGCAGATAAATATAAGTGACTGTCGTCAAGCCGAGCGATTAAGAGAGAGAGAGCGGAGAGTAGTAGCAGGCGGGCGAAATATTAGCTTTCGATTTAGATCCGGGCTGACGCTCGGCTTTAGGGGGGGAGAGAGACGCTGGGAGAGGGCAATTAAATTTGCCTTTTGCGAAAAAAACGATAAAGTTTTCAGCGAAGAGAGAGAGAGTCTTGAGAGCGCGGCGCAGAAGTCGTATTATGCCGGCGAGCTGAAATTATATAGCGCTTTGGCGAATGAATGCTAGAGCGCTCGAAAGCTCCTAAAATCGATAGCGCGAGCGCGCGCTCTTTTAACTCTGCTTTCGGTCGTTAAGCCGGGAAATTATTGTTATTTTGCAAAAGTACGTATAGCTAGTCAGCCGCGCTATCGCTGAGCAAACACGTGGCGCTCGCTATCTCGCTTTCGTTATCTTGACCGCGCGAGCGCGCTAATGTGATTTCTGAGCCACGAAATTGAAAACGAGAGTCGCTCAGAAGAAAGAGCTTGGAACGGGGAAAAACGGATATTAATACAAGAAGGCGAGCGACAAGCGTAAACGTAAAAAAGATAGAGCCGCGCAGGGGGTTAGGTGGAAAGAAAACACATGCAAAGATCAATGCCAGAGGCGTATAAGAGAAGCAAGCAGGCAGCGAAGGAGATGGAGAAAGGTGAGCTTGAAACAAAGAAGGCGCCCGCGCAAGGATTTGCTGCGTGTATATAAGCGGCGGCGGCGCGCGTGAGAGAGGAAAAAGCACCGTTCGACGGACGAGTATAATGCCCGAGACAACGAGCCAGTCGCGACAAGTTTGAGAAATGCAAAGTAGTCGGAGGAGTGAATAAGCGGCTCTCGGAAAGTATATTAACCATAAAACCGAGGTATTTTCCCTCTCCGAAAAGTCAGGCGTAACGAAGCGACTCGAGAGAGCGAAAACGCTGATAAACAAGTGCGCGCGGGGGCGGAACAAAGGGGGATGGCTGAGCGCGCGGAGAGCGAAAAAACAGGCCAATCGAGAGAAAATTGACAAAGAGAGAGATTCGGATGTATCCGCGGGAGTATCTCGCGCGCTCTTTGTTTAGTAAATCAAGTCGCGCGCGCAGGCGTGAGCTCATGTAGCGAGGGGCTGCTGCTCTCTTGCTATGTACGCGCGCAACCTGTTGGCTGGGAGCAGAGAAAAAAAGCGATCTGTCGTATATAGGTATACGTGCATATAGCGATTTTCCACAGTTACGCAGGTCGAGGATATAGAGAGAGAGATAAGAGGAGCGTAAATATTTTCTTCTTTTTCTCCGTCTCTCGTCGGCTCCGGCGCTCTTTATCTGCGCGCATTTATCATTTCTCCGTAACGCGACGAGCGCGGCCGCGTGTGTATGTAGGCGCGCGCGTATGTAGCGTGACCGAGAAACCCACGGACGGAACAGATCGTTGTTACAATTTCAAGGAAAAATCGATGCCTCAAGCGGCCCGAGCTTCCTCGCGGCCGTGCGTAATATACACACACTGCGCGCGAGTTTCGCGATCTTCCAGAAGTCGGCGATGCTAAGGTCTTTATACGCGCTTGCCTACTCTCTGATTTAGGTATAGGAAAGGGCAGGCGAGTAGCTGCAGTCAGGTAGGTATACGAGCGATCGAGCGCGTAAAGGCGCTAACCCACTAAAACAATGGAGGCTGCCAGTGCAGCAGCTCGGACTTATCTAGCCAATTTAAAAAACGGAGCAAAACAACGCGCCTGCCGAGACTCAACTGATCTCGCCTTCGCGTTACGTCGACTGCAGACGTGCATGTATACTCGGTAGAGACAGGGACTAGTCGCAAGGGCAGATCCGCAGACTGTCCGTCGTATAAACAACGACTTTCGCTTTCCGTCTTGCGCGAGCTAGCGCGAACGAGACTGCTCCGAAATGCGCTCGCGCAGTCTGCACAGCGTGTGCAGCTATATGTGTGCGAGTGCATGTTTTGTGGGATTCGGAGCCGTGTGTCGGGAGAGATGTGTTTTTGAGGTTAGAAGAGGAGGATGTACTCACCCGTGCAGTGGCCTCGAGTCTCGGCGTTAAAGGGCCCTGGGCACTGGCCTGCGACGAGAGTGGAGAAAAAAACGAAGAGCTCGTGGGCCAGCGCACTCTCTCGGACTCTGCACTTCTCCTCTATGCTCTTGCTCTCTCCACCAGCTGCAGCAGCAGCAGTTGCGCTCGCTGCTGTTGCGAGGGAGTGAAGGAGAGGACAAAAAAAAACAGGGCCAACACTCGCGGGATAAAGACACTCGCGTGAACGCGCTGGCGACGAGGAAAGCGATATGTAGGTAGACAAGTGAGAAGCCGCCTTCTGGAGTATATCCGGAGAGAGGAGCTGAGAACGCACAGAATATAAGCACTGACACGCGCGCAGTTGATTCTCGTCTCTTTGCGGCACGCGCGCGCACACAGCCAGCGGCTCTCTCTCTCTCTTTTCTCTCCTCTCGCGGACGCACACAGCAGCTCACTAACTCGACGGGAGCGCGAGCACTGCCTGGCTGTGGTAATGTACACACGCACACCGCGTCCGCAGACGGAGAGAGGGAGACAGCGTGCAGAGCCCCCCGGAGGAACGCGCAAAATCACATGGTTCGTATATATATCGTCTGGCTGCTTCCCTCTCTCTTCTTCTCTGCGCTCGCGAACCAGCTGTGCGCGGCGCCGTGCCGAACTGCCGACGTTCCCCCCCACTCGCTATTTTCCCCTTCCCCCAGTTTCGGTGGAGCGAGCAGAGAGCACGACGCGTTGCATGACCGTCACGCGTCCCGGCTGTCGTTGCAAGTGTGTATATATTCTGCGTTCTCTGAAAGGCAATCTGACAGCGACAAGAAGTGACTGAAGCTTTACCGAGCACGGAGAGCATGTGGAAAAATAAGAGGAGAGGTAGATGGAGCTGGAGTCGGGAAAACAACGGAGCGATGGCAAGGTATATATGTATATAAAGGAAGGTATAAAGTATAATATTACAATGATGCGCTGCTTAGGTATATGCGTCTTTGTGTGGGTGATGCCTGCTCCATCGAGATTAGAGGAGTTCGGCTTGGAGACAGCGGCATCAGCGCTACCCGAGTATGGTTATGTTATTAACTATTGTTAGAGTAATTACTTTGTTAGCTTTGTTTATTACTTTGTTTCACCATTTTTACAAGTATTCGAAACGTTTTATTACCTCAACGTTTCTTTCAAGTCTGATTAATTTACGCAAAAGCCTCCATCTTATGTGTACAGATAACTCGCAGTTTATGAAGCGTTTCTTATTAAAAATGTACACTGATACCCTGACTTGTATAGTTAATAAATCTGGAGACTCGTTGGCGTATAGTGCCAATATTGTTTTTTACCTATATAGTAACATAATCCTCATGGACGACTGCTTAGCAGAAAAACACGTTTATTAGCAGCACAGCTGATTGCAGCCATTTGTCAAAATAGCAGCGACGTTGCCGCGTTTTTTTCAATTCCGCAAATACTTCTACGCGGGGAATTTCAAATCGTCTTTCTTAAGCATTTTCCATTATGCACTTCTTTAGTAACTAGTTAACCCTTTGATTCGCGAATTACTTTTATGAAATTTCAATTTTAATTTTACTTTTATTACTGCCTTTTAAACAATTACTGTAATAATAACTTATCATTTGTCAAATCTTTCAACTAAGATCAACTTTTTCATAACTGAAAATGACAATTTGAAAAAACAAATTAACAACAGTAAAACATGTATGCATAAAGTTATTTTTATGAATTTTTAAGCTGACTTAAATATACATTTACATATACTAGTCTTGATTGTTATTTGAATATATCTTAATACTGTCATTAAAGGATATTGATAAGCATTAATGGTACAGTCTTGCACATATTGCTTTAATATACTATGCTTTAAGGGGAATCAGTACAAAAAACGTTCCTTGTTCTATTGGCTTCAGCATTATTTATAATAATTAATTGTTGATCTATATTTTCAAATTTTCATG